>JBAMJV010003745.1:177500-268870 GCA_037951105.1 Echinarachnius parma
ACACATCAAATAAAGGAAACAGATTAATGATAACTGCTAATCTACTAATAATCTACTAACAAATTGGCAAATGTTCACAATGCTGACTAAAGAAAATTGCCTGTGTAATAAAATGAGAATCATTTGAGGGGCTAAGCTTTCGATCTTAACATAATATTCATCAGTACCAGCCGTCACACTCCCTCGCACCGTGGACCGGCCTCCATGGACAGCCTGTCTGTGAAGTTGCCTCTGTAATATCAAAAATCAAATACAAGTAATGAGATTAATGAAGAAAGACACCGCTGCAAAGTGCTTATCTACTATTTTAAAAAATACTTCTGAAAACTGCCAATCATTTGTGACCGGCTATAGCAAAACCCTGCGCTTGTCGGTAATGCATGTTTTGAAGATATTGGCATTTTAAGTTCACATTATGTGTGTAAAAGACCCTTGATTGTAAAATTGAAACAGTCATATCTTTGCCAATTATTTACCAATTTGTTAGAACAAAGCATAATATAAAAGCTTGTGATGAGGCCTTTCTAATGGAATGAAAATCTACATTTTGATTTTTACTGACAAGTGCAGGGTTTTGCTATAACCAGTCACATCTAGCCTCAAACAAAGGTTCTACTAGAATCAAAAGCTAAGGCCACCTACTGATCGGCAAATATTTGCCTCTGTTCCATAAATAAAATACCACAGCTGTCACACTCCCTCGAACCGTGGACCGCTCCCCCCCCCCCCCCATGGACTTGCTGTCTGTTAACCCTAAAAAGGCCGGGCTATTTGAGGTCTTCAGCAGGCCGGGGGGGGGGGGGCCATTATGGCCCCCCCCTAAGATCTCCGCCGCGGAGCGGCCGATCGCCGTGAAAATTTGCACACATGATAAGTGAAGTGTATAGAATACAATGGTAATTTTTAATTTTTTTGAAAAACTCATTAATTTGCATATTTATGGTAATTTATGCAAATAAGTCATGAAATTCATATTTTTACCCATAAATCATATATTCTTCACTACATATATTCTTCAGAGCATTTGGAATAATAATACGACAAAAAAATGTGGAAGAGCCAGGTTCTTCCTTATGTTTTCTATTGTTTTGATACTTTCTTATGTATTTCTTTGTTTTTTTTAACTTATGTATTTTATTGTTTTTGTTGTTTATTTTATTTCTAACTATAATTTAACTATTTTGAACCCCAAAACCAACATATAAAATGAAAACAACACCAAATAACCAATGGTATACCTCATTTTACGAAAATTGATATTTCCATATGTTTTGTACACAAATCACGAAATTGAGCGATTTTCGGGCCGACATGCATTGACAAAAGGTCACGTGACTTTATAATGGTAGGTCCGATTTTCGAAATTTTTGTTTTAAAATGTGCGCAAGACCCGAAAGAAAAAAGTCCCCAAGCAGCGGCGCGTCATCTTACAGCGTTTTGGAGCAATAAAAAAAATTGCGGAGGGGGGGGGGGCCATTATGGCCCCCCCCCCCCCCCCCAGCCTTATTAGGGTTAAGTTGACTCTGTTATCAATGATCAAATATAGAAAGTATAAGAAACTAGGCTGACATAAACATTCTTGTCCCTGATCGAAGCCTAAAAAATACAGGTAGAAACCTAAATGTGGGGTTTATCACAAACAAATTGTCATATTCGTGTCTCCAACAGATTGATTAGCAAGCTGGTATACTTTGATCCTTACCCCAGCTTCAATCTCACTATCCATCCCATATTTTGAAAATAGTATTCTATGTGCCTAAATTAACAGAAAGGACATAGAATTTGACCATTGGACTGACCTGTAAACTCTTTGAGATCTTGACTTGGGTCTTGTTATCCACCTGCGCGGCTCGGACCCGCCCCGTTCCGCCCTTGCCAATCTGGCCCAGAGAAAAAGCCCAGGTCCTCATAGTAAGCATCCTATGTAATGAGCATGAATTAAAGCTATGCAACCAACCTGTAAACTCTTTGAGATCTTGACTTGGGTCTTGTTATCCACCTGCGCGGCTCGGACCCGCCCCGTTCCGCTCTTGCCTATCTGGCCCAAAGAGAAGCCCAGGTCCTCCTGGTACGCATCGTCCTCGATCTCCCCAAAGCTCATCCTGTTGGCCTGCTTCCTCATCTCCGTCATCCCAAGCTTCTCCTTCGACTTGCGTACCCTGTCGCCATGGTATAACAATATATCAAGGGAAAACTTTGTAAGACATTCTTATTAATAATAATAATAATAGGTTTGATTTATATAGCGGCTAATATGATACAATATTATCTCTAAGTTCAACATCTAGGTTCATCTCGGCCATTATGTTCAATCCCTGTGCAGTAACTTTATGTTGTTTTTTTGGTAATTCTTAAGGCTCTAGAGTTACATAATCTTATCATCTGTCTCTCAGCTCTTTCTTCCTAGATAAATCAAGAAATAAAGTGAAAGTATTTATCTTTATTTGTGGAAGTTCTTGCATCTTAGCTAGATTGCATTCTCGGCATCAGGTTTAAATATGATGACTGCAATAAAGCCCTAAGGCTCTCGGAGGGGGGAGGGTGATGTTACATAATCTTACCTTCTTCCACCCCTCTTCTTCCTCGGTGCCTCTAGAGGTATAGGGAGTGCTTTGATCTGTTTGGGTGGTGGAGGTGCTTGCATCTTATCTAGCTTGCGCTCTATCTCAGCCCTCAGATTCAAACCCACGGTGCCGATCGGGCTCTCGTGGAAGCTGTCGACCCTTGAGGCTAGGGAGCACTTAGCCGACACCAGGCGTGCCGCTTGCTTCCTCATATCCTAAAAATTAGTATGAAAATGTATGAAAGTTATTCCATGTATTGAAATTAACAAACTGATCGTCTTGTTTGTCATGTTTTCGCTGAAGTTTACAGCCATCATATGAAAACAATATCTTAAACCGAACCCTCGTTGACTTTCAAATTGGCAAAATTTGGTATGTTTGTGAAGGAAATCTTACTTTTTCTAAGGATATTAACTTAATCCGCGATATAGATGTTGAAATTTGACTTAAAAAGTCTTCGAAAATGGGGCAAAAGAGAGCCGTCTCGTTGACTGAAATTCGCTCAACGATCGGCCTGAAAATCGTGACGTCACCGGTTGAATGGGCCCGGCCGATCGGCTGATCAAGCAAAGCGACGCGCGTGCATTGTATGTACTGCATGTGTTGTGTATATTGCTTTTTGATAACGTACGATCGAGCTTGACAGTTTTATTTCGAGGAAAATGGAGGAAAATACTCTCGAACTGAGTTTCGCAATGGATTTTTCCGAAGAAGATGAAGAAGAGGACAGGAATGATTCATCAGACAGCGACAATGATAACGGGGATTTGGGAGACATTTGGCGCTAGTTCACTATTGTACCTGCACTCCAGATCGGCACGCTACGCTGCCCGTGACGCGCTCGTGAAGAGTACCATACGAAACAAATTAATGTAACGTACCCAAAAACAACTAAATCTTCGACCATTGCTCAAATAATGGTCATGATTTCAAAGTAGTTACACAAAACAGGTAAAAAAGATAACTACTTTGAAATCATGACCATTATTTGAGCAATTTTTGAAGATTTAGTTGATTTTGGGTACGTTACATTTGTGTTTCGTAGGGTACTCTTCACGAGCGCGGCACGGCCAGCTAGCGGGGTAGCGTGCCGACACCGGAGTGCGGGTTTCAATGCGCCCTTTCCCCCAGCATTTTTCCCGGCAAACTAGTGCATGGACATGGTGCAATTCGCTATACAATTGCCGCAGCCATACGCCAGATCGACAAATCTATCACTTTCATGGCCTCTTCGACATTATTATTGTTATTTTTCACTGTCGGCTTAAAGGGGTAGTTTAGTTTTGGTAGAGAGGGCGCTGCACATCGCAATTTTTTTGTGAGGTAATTAAAAACTGAGTGTCAAATTTGAGAGAACATGCAATTTTAATGGCAGAATAAACTTTATTTGGTCGAAATCGGCCCACAAACGGCTGAAATATCAATAAATGTATCTGATCTTATAATTATTTGGGGCCCAAATAATTAACGTTTTTTTCAAAAAATTCAAAAAATGCTTCCACTTTCTCAAAAAATTTCGAAAGTGTTATTTAAGTAGTTGTTGATGTTCTCTCTATAAAATCAGTCTGGTAATAAAACATCACATGCATTATTGTCTATGGAAAATGGTTGAAACTGACGCCTTTAAAAAAGCGCCCTCTCGTGATCAAAATGGCTCTTTTTGAATGATAACATGCTTTTTACTTAGTCATTTTGCAAGTTTGTATACTTTTCGAGCATAGTGGAGTTATTACTATTAGTTTTGAAGGTTATTGTCCAGGTTTGGTTACTAAAGTTCAGCCTTACCAAAACTAAACTACCCCTTTAAGCCGACAGAGAAAAATACAATTATAATGTCAAAGTCAAAGAGGCCATGAAAGTGATAGTTTTGTCGATCTACCATACGCCATGCACCTTTTCCCGACTTCGCGACTCGAATTCAACTTTGTCGATACTGGCGAACTCGCGATTTCCACCTCAAAACCATGCCTGAAATCTTCACTTCCTTCAGACATTTCCACCATTCTCCGATTTTGCAGATATCAGGTCGAATCTAACAAGAAAAATGGCATTGACAAGGACGGCGTTCTATCGATTGAGCATAACTCGCGCGAGCTGGACTGGGGGATCGTTGGGGGAGGCAAAGGGTACTATGGTACTACCGCTCTACCGTCCGCGGCCGCCGTACGCGGGGTGGTTTGGGCCTAGTCAACCTGTGACGTCATCAAATTTCTCTGCACCAAATCGCCGTCAAACGGCGAAAATCGGGGTTCAGAATAAGAGTTTAAATTTGCTTTTAATTGTTTTCTGGGCGGTGTTAGGGCTTCAAAATTAACCTTTTCATGCTCAGTATGTTCTCAGCTTTCAGAAGAGGTACAATATGCATATTATAGGATTTTCATTGAGTTTTCCGTTTAAAGGGGAAGGAAATGCTGGAATTTTTGCTTGCTGTTACTAATAAGTGCAGAATTCCTGTCACTTCTAGTTACAGTATATTTCCTCTTGGGTATCACTAATAATGGAAATAATCAATGTTTTTTAAACCACTATCCACTGTTTTGACTGAGCACTGGAGGCTGCCATGTTTTCCAACTGTACCATATGAAACGTTATCTGAGCGCATCTGAGCGTGAACTAACAAAAGCGGCTTACGTAACCACTGACATAGCAGAAGATTCAACAACAGCGGTTACATAACCCGCTTTTGTTAGTGCACGCTCAGATGCGCTCAGATGACGTTTTGTACGGTACTGTTGGAAAACATGGCAGCCTCCTGTGGTTTCAAAAACATTGATTATTTCTATCATTAGTGATACCCAAGAGGAAATATATGACTAGAAGCGACAGGAATTCTGCACTTATCAGTAACAGCAAGCGAACATTCCAGCATTTCTTTCCCCTGTAAGTTAAGTAAAGGGATGAATGCTCCCTCAAAGAATAAAGGAAGTTTAAGTTATATACAATTTTGTACAATAAACTGACTAATTCTTTTTCCATACCTGTCCATACCTACAAAATATAACTATGATCTTTTTTTCACCGACTTACCTGTGGTGTAGCCTGGACGATGTCGCTGTAGTAGATGTAGCCGGTGTGAGGCAGGTGAGCAGTAGTGGAGAACCCAGATAGGGTCTTACGTTGGGCTCCTAGGACCATCACATTGCAAGAAGGCATCTTGGAAAGATTGGTTAGACCTCCAGCAACACCTGCAAACAGGACAAGCCAATATTGTTGTAAGCTACATTATATATAATAAAGGCTACTTTTAGTAGTTTGTTAGTAAGACTCTATAAAGCAGGATTAAATCACAATAGTGCTTGAGAACCCAGTTAGGGTCTTGCGTTGTGCTCCTAGGACCATACCATTGCAGGAAGGCATCTTGGAAAGGTTGGTTAGATCACCAGCAACACCTGTAAAGACCATAAAGATATAAATATAGTTCTTGTTTATATAACTAGAAGCTCTACTTTACACACCAACAACAGTTATAATTAGCTCTAACAAAAAAAGCTGGTGTGAGGCAGGACTGCTGTCCAGGGAGCAGGGGCCCGATTACGGACCAGCGACATTTACCATGGTAATTAGCATCATTGGCTCTAACTCATTGATGTCAATATGCTAGAATTACGTACAAATCAATAGAACGTAGCAGAGCACAAATACCGCCCTTACTCATTCAACTGTAAAGCATATCTAGAGATCAGTGGAACTAGGTCTGGTCCTGGGTCATGATCGTGCTCTCGGCCACTGGAGAACCCTGACAGAGTCTTGCCTTGGGCTCCTAGGACAATCACATTGCACAAAGGCATCTTGGAAAAGTTAGTTAGGCCACCAGCAACACCTGTATAGACCATAAAGGTATATACTTAGTACATAGGTGAAGATATCCATCTTGTCTTGCTTCAGATCAAAGGCATCAACCATCATTTCACAAGTTTGCATTGTACTTGCCTGACATGGCATCAGGAAAACTACCAGTCAATTTTATCCTCTACTTACCCTGAGCTTAGCAGCGATGGAAGTACCCACTATGATGGAAGGGTCAATAATAATAAAGGACTTCAACCATCATTTCGTACATTATCATTTTACTTGCCTGACAATGGACCAGGCAAAATAAAGTTAATTTGAGCTCTACTCACCTGAGCTTTGCAGCGGAGGAAACTCCCAATATGATGGGAAGTTTAATAACAATTACAGACATCCTGGAATTTGAAAACCAGGCAAATCAATATTACACATTACTTGCCCGACCAAGCACCAGGAAAAACTACCAGTCAATTTTAACCTCTACTCACCCATGAGTTGTACAGCGGTGAACGCACCCACTATGATGGAGAGGTTTGAAGCAATGAATGACAACCTGGAATCCACGTAGGTGAGAATGTCCGTCTTGGCTCGCTTCAGATCAAAGGTGTCAACCATAAGTTTTTATTTGACTTGCCTGACAAGCTACCAGGTAAAAGAAAGTGAACTTTGAGCTCTACTCACCCATGAGCTTGGCAGCGGTGGAAGCACCTACGATGATGGAGAGGTTTGGAGCGATGAAGGACATCCTGGATTCCACGTAGGTGAAGATGTCCGTCTTGGCCTGCTTCAGATCAAAGGCCTACAGGTAAATGAGACAAAAGATAAATCAAATTCATCATACTTGAATGATAATATTAAATTGCTTCACAATACAAATATTCACTTGATTCCTGCCCAATACAAGATGCAATAACCCCTTTGGCAGCTTGTTCATGAAGCACTTAATACTGGGATGAAGTGTTGTGTGACATAAGGAGGTCATGGTTGCATCTCCCATGAGTATTTGCTGGACTGACTGCTGGTGGGAATGATATCTTGACAAGTTGGTTGTTTATCTTTTATCACAGAGTACAAATATTGTTTAACTTATTCAGTATTTCATGTGTACAGTATATAATCTCTATGTTTTTACCTTGTTATGTTTTTTAATGCATTTTACATTGTAAACTGACTTGATTAGTCTTCAGAATTTTAACTCAGTAATTGTTTTGAATAAACCAAAATTGAATTGAATTGAATGAATGTCTGCCTCTTTTGTACATATTTCATCAGTGGTAAAAATCTGACAAGATCTTTTTCACATAAACATAACAATATTTTGGGTGAATAAAGGTTTTTAAACTAATTTTTGTGTGATAAAGATGAATGTTCATACATGCACATTCATTCATACTACTATCATCTCAATGCAGAACAAAAGGACTTTATACCATATTACAGCCTTCAAACACATTGGCCCGTTCTTGAGAGATCAGCTGGCTGCCCTGCATAGTATATGCTAACAGATTGTCATTCATAATGACCAAGTGGCCAAAAATCTTCTAAGAATTGTTAATATGTCTAGAGGATTTGGTTTGGTTAATGGATTAGGGTCGGGGCTCGAGACCTACCATATCACAGGCTTCAAAGACAGTGGCCAGTTCTTGAGGGGTCAGTTGTCTGCCCTGCGTGGTCGATGCTGACACGCTTACAATCATGATGACTGCATTGGTCAGAATCTTATCAGAATGTTTTATAATTCTACATGCTTATGATGATTTTGACCCTATATGGTCAAATTATCCTGAAAAGGAATGGGGAGTTGGGAGCTCACAAACAGACAAGGTTTGAGACCTACCATATCACAGGCTTCAAAGACAGTGGCCAGTTCTTGAGGGGTCAGCTGAATGCCCTGCGTGGTTGATGCTGACACGCTGACGATCATGATGACAGCGTTGGTCAGTATCTCCTGCAGACGCTCGTTGTTCTTGGCTCTCTCAAGATCATTGCCTAGTTCCTGCAACAAAAAATAAGGGGAGAAAGTGAATACTTTACTTATTATATCAATAATAATAATAACAATAACAAAGACCACACCAATGTCGATGACTAGTTTTGTTAGCCTCTTTAGTGCTTCTGCACCATTTCCAAGAGGATCTTTACTTTATCATTGGATACGCACCCACAATCAGTTGTGGGAGCAGGGCTTCAAGCAAATTGTGGCGTGCTGGCCTAAGATTTTGAGGCAACAACATTTTACCAAATCTTTAGTTTCAAATGTAAATTTAATATCAAGTCATATGGTCTTTTTACGAATAGTACAATAGAAAGATGGTATACAGTGGAAACTCATTATATATGAGGTCATTGGGACCATGGAAATTGAATTGTTATATCAGGGTAGAAACACACAAGAATACAAAGAGCATAGGTGAGCAGAATTACCTTGTTATCAGAGGGTTTTTTAAAATATATATTGCAACTCGTTATACAGAGGTTCCACTGTAACATATTTGATTACACAAAGGTAACTTACCTTTACTGTGCCCAGGTATTCAAAGGAGCTTGGGACCAACGATTCCAACTCCGGAAATCTCTTCTGGTAGTGGTCCCGAACAAACTTGTGAATGATGTCTGAATGATAAAAAACAATCCAAATTAAATACAGGACAAACAGGAAATGTTTGCATATTGATACAAAACAGTAGATGATTCATAGTATTTCTTAATTGTGAAATGCACCATTGATGTTCAAATTGTGATTTCAGTTAAAATAGTGTAAATAACATCTCTCATCAAAGCAAATACAAAAAAACAAAGTCATTACAAAATGAAATATTGAGATACGACCTTTATGATCATAATAAGCATTCCACGTTTTACTTGCATTACTGGACAACAAAATAAATGAGACATTTTATGTTCTTTACTTTGTTTTGTTTCTCTTTTCTGTTTGAAAGGGCATCCAATTTTTGTGTAATTTGTTAAAGTAGTCCTTTTGAGCTACTAATCTTCAAAGAAGGGTTAATTTATATGAAAACTACTTCCTGGGGAAATAAAGAAGCCCACACGCATATCATACTTTGGTTACTAGAGCAGGGTCAATTAAAATAGAGCAAGTTAATATTTCTTACTGATTTCATTGTCTATTTCCACAGAGAGGTTGTTTGCCTGTACAATCAGCTGATACTCAGGGTTAGCCTCCACCGGTCCCATCACTGCAAAAATAAATAAAGAAAACAATCAATCATGGTGAAAATTAGCTTAACCAAAACTCTTTTGCAAACTAGAGACCACCTCATATACATGTACTGAAACCTTTCTGGGATCGTATTTCATAATAATTATCCATTTATGCATAATCATTCAAATGTGCATATAGTAAGTTGATACTAAAGACAAATTTTATATATAACTCATAAACTTTCTTTTTCTTTATCACTGGTGTGATCAAGAAAGAGTCATATTTTGAATAGTAAAAAGGTTACACATGAAACACATTTTTTGCCCAGTAAATTTTTCTTCGGGCCACCAGAAAAGGGAAATTATTTCACTGACCTGACCTGGCCACTGACTAAAATGGTAAGTGTGGAGCCCTGCCTTACATACATCCATTCTCCCTTAAAATTATATACTTTTTAAAGTTGCAATCATACCATTACCAAACACATTACTTGTTCATTACCTTCCCCCTTTCTTGGGTTATCTTGGTAGAACTGGATTTGTGCCAGCACTTTTTTCAACTGCAACAAGAAAATCAAAAATTAATAAAAATCAACATGCATTCAAAAGATT
The DNA here is from genome assembly GCA_037951105.1 of Echinarachnius parma. NCBI lineage: Eukaryota > Metazoa > Echinodermata > Echinoidea > Clypeasteroida > Echinarachniidae > Echinarachnius > Echinarachnius parma. Next base: position 187,628 of record JBAMJV010003745.1, read on the forward strand.
TTGCTCTTTGCTAATACCCCATTATGGTTGAATTCATAAATCTCTTTAATCTGGAAAGCGGCAACTATGCAAATTTACACACATTGAAATAAGTTATAAGAAATTCACAAAATTGCACAATTTTGAGCATTCCAATCAAGTTTGTTTTGCTTTATTCTTGTTCGATGTTTTCTTTTATTATCAAATTCAAAATATGAGAACAATTTTTAACAGAAATCAACATTTTCAATGATTCTCTTTGCCTGTTGACTGTCTGTTTAAGCTTTGCTATGTTCTGAATGGATGCTACTTTAGTGTCGACGTCCATGGAGGCATGGATGCATCGTCGATGTCCTTGATCCCATATTATTTATCCCAAACCCCCACCCCCTAATTCCCCACCCCCAAATTCAAAATGTTACAAAAATTTAACAGAAGACAAAGTGTTTTACCTGTTGACTGTTTCTAAGCTTCGCTATGTTCTGAATTGATGCTAATTTGGTGTCGACGTCCATGGAGGCATCGTCGATGTCCTCGATCCCATCATCGTCCTGGTCACCCCCGGTTTCATCGATATCCCCTTCCTCAGCTATCTCCTCTAAGTCAGCAAGCAGTTCATCGGCCAGCGACATGGTGGGACTGGGAGCGGTTCTCTACAGTACTTACTGTATTTTGAAGAATTTAGCTGAAAGTTTGAACCTGGAAATAGAAGTTAGAACGTTTAAAGAGAGCTCTGCATATTTTCATTCAAAATGTTAACAATAGTAAAGAGCCCCTTCTGTGGTTGAAGTCTAGATTATATGGACACAATCCTGCAGATTTATTACGCACCCTTTTGCTTTACTGCCAGTTTTGGAGGAAAACAATCATTCAATCGGCCTAAAACTTCACTTCACTTCACTTCACCTGAAGAAAATAGTGAAGACGTTAATGGTCATTTTCTTGCATTTATTTAGGAAATATCGTCTTTGAACATGTCGAATGCTAGAGCATTTTTTTGCTGCCGTTTTGGTTTGCCGTTTCTGAAACCGGGAACCCGTATCCACCACCAACTATTTTTTATGACAATGCATGAAACTCATAATGCTGCTGGGCCATTCTTTGAAAAGTGAAACTTTTTCGGAAAAATTGAAGTTTTATTTTTCTGTTGTTTTATTCCATTTTTGGAATGATCCATGTGTAAAGTTTCTTGAGATATATGATTTACATTAAATAAAGACACTTTCATACTCATTTGCATAATTTACATATTTCAATATTTTTCTAAAATCCTAACTCAGAAAATAATCAAGATATCAAACAGATATTTAGCAAGCTTATTCTTCTCACTTTTCTGTACATGTTGATATCAACTTTGTAAAAATTGAACCTTTCATTCCTTTCTAAACCTGATATTATAAAATTCCCATTTTCCCATTTATATTGTACATGTCACACACGTGACCACCCCAAAATGTCACACAGTGACCAGACGTTACCACATAATTAAATACAATAAAACACAACGGTTTGATATAATTCTTATTCATTACTATTTTTGTACTTACAGATCTATAATACTAGTCTGGTAATAATATGAACATTATAGCTTTTCATATTTCAAAGGATTTCCCAAATGAAAATTAGTTATGAAAAAAGTGCTCCGTGCAAAGTCACACACGTGACCCATGCCATTTGACCTCTGACCTTGAGTAACGTAATCCTAATAAAATCTTTTGTGTTAAGTCTGAAAGACTTCAACATATTCAAGTCATATACAAAGTAAAAATCATTATACCTCTTATACTTATTAAAATATAAGCATCCTATTTTTAAAAATTTCATGTTTTGGGTCACACACGTGACCAAGAATAGCCCTGTTCCACACTTAGGTACATTACAGTAGCATTGTGTGGAGATCAACCTCTTCCGCCTGCTGCACTATCCAAAACATAAACAATTTTTGTCGGCCGATTTCACCCTAAATTCACCAGCAAATGCAAATAAACTTTCGTTAATGTGATCCCTGAGTCATATACTTTGATAATAATTACCGACTTTGTTGTTTTGAAGATTGCAAAATGTAGAAAAAAAGGATTATTTCCAGTCTGTTTTCATTACCGATGCATCCTAACACATAACGTTCAACTGATGAACGTGTATGAATAGGCAGTATGGTAATCTCCCGTGTATATTGCGTGTAAATGGTCCACCGGAGTGGACCATATACTTTGTAGATGTGCCCTGTTCCACAAAAACTCAGTCATGTCTCATCCATTGCTCATTCAGTTAAGCCAATAAAGATAAACAATGTCAAATTCCTTAATGCATATTAATATGATTCATTTGAAAATCCTTAATTGACCACATCTTCAATGTAATTAATTGACCAGTGCATTTTTTTCTTTTCACTACAGTCCCATGCATTTAAATATATGTATTCGTCATAAAAGTCATATTTTAGATTATTTCTCCTCCATTTTAGACTCAAAATTGAACATTAATCCTAAATCTATGCTCAGTTTTTGGTAGCTTGGATAAAGAACTTACCCAAAATGTAGCTTAAATCGAAGTAAAATACTTCGTTTTTCCACAAAAGCCAGTCCAAGAAGGGCGTCAGTTAGTCGTTCACACTCCACAACTCAACTCAGCTGGCAACACGCTGCACACAAAGTGATAACGATTTAGCGCCAGGCGTAAGCTAAGCTAAGCTAAGCTAGGCGGCCAGCTCAGGCGCAGCACGATGCACCGCTCCGCTCATCGCATATCGACGTTGTATTGTCGTTTATACTCGGGTTGGGGGTTTGGGGCCAAGGGGGGGGGGGGGGGGGGGGGGGGGGGTCCACTCATAGACATACATTATGAAGGGCACGCTGATTGTAGTTTCCCCTTATCTTCCCTTTTTTCAAATAACATACAAATTGTTTTGCCATTTAATAGAGTGTGTCATCATCTCTTTGTCTTTGACCCTTCAAATTGCACTAGCCAGGATGAGGTCACATCTGCACTGTACCGTAAAACTTCGTGTATAAGGCGCACTTTTTTCCGTCGGAAAAAATTTCAAAGTCGGGGGTGCGCCTTATACACAGGTACCATACAAGTTTTGGCATCCGCGCGCCCTTTTCTCCCATCCCGAGGCAGATTATGCACAACATTCACCCCTGAAAAGTGACCTACTTCCTTACTGCGCGCAGTACGCGCGCTGTGCAAGCGTATGCGCGATGTTTCCTATTTTCGGAATGCAATCCCAAAAGTTCAAGTCATTACGTTAAATTTAAAGGGGAAAAAAGACAGTTCTTTGCACCAAGATGAATGTAGCTCGCGGATATCTTGTTTTTAGAAATTTGCGTCACTTTTTTAGACCATCTTCTGATTTATGTCGGAAATATCACCTATTGATTTTAGAGGCGGAATGGAATCACGGCGTGGTAGCTCAGGATCTTAGCACGACACTAGTAAGTATCGTTTATAACAAATAATCTCGGAAACAGGACAACTAATGATTTTGAGGGAGGCTTGCGTAGTTGATATGTATCCTGGTATCCGCTCAGTATCGACTTTGCACGTAATCGACAGAAAACGCAAGAGAGGTCATACGTGTACAAAGTCAATGGCGAGCCTAACCGAGCGGACACAGGCATAGAAAAGGCCAATTTTCTTGGCGCTTAAAATCGTATAATTTCATCCCAATGACCAGTGCCTTCAAAATATTATGTAAACAAGTATTGGGGCGTTCGATTATTGCATAAATCAGTCCATGAAAATGTCAACTTGAAGTGAGCGAGTGGCAACACCTTTATGGTACAGCAAAAAAATAAATAAAAAAATAAATAAATAATAATTTGAATTTTTTTGGGGGACACCCTGTAGTCATGTTCAATGCATATTACACTGGCCTATGGCATGACACGAGCTTGCTGTCTGGTGTAGCATTCAGCAACCTATACCTTTTTCTCACAAAAAAAATGTTGGTTACAGATGTAAAAATTGCAAGTTTATTGAGCAAATTATGTCATTTTTTACTATTTATTAATTTTTGAAGAAAGGCTGAAATTGTACCATGCCAAATAATGCCTCTCAACAAAACTTCACTCATTATATTATATCAAGGTATGAAGAGTTTCACATATTTTCCCAATTGGCTCCAATTAAAAATATCTTAAAAATTCACAAGTTGTGTTTGTGTGTGTGTACGTGCGTGTTATGTATGTGCAATATAATGAGGGTCAAAATGTATTTCCTATAAATGAAATGGAAAAAACACACCAATTACCACCTACATGCTTGCAGACACACACACAAACACTAAAAAAAAAAACACACACTGCATGCAATGTTACATGCATGACCATAATTGGCAAGATATCTATACTGTGACTCTGTCATTACTTGTCCGCAAGCACATGAGTGGGATCCAGAGTTTGAATCCAACCTTGCGTTTGTCCTTCAGCAAGACAATTTATCCAATATCGCTGCTCTCTACCCAGGTGTATAAATGGGGACCCGGAATGATGGGAACGAGGTTCCTTAGCACTGTGTAGGCCTAACAGACAACTAGCTGGAATACTCCCTAGGGAGTGGAAAATTTGCACTTTGTGTGCAGGAATGGCCTTTCATATTAGTGTAAAGTGCTATGATTCTTACATGAATAGCCTTAACTTATTATTATTATTATAACAAACTCATTGTTTGATATGAGATGACTAGTATTATAATATCTTCCGAGGTCCATTGCTGGTTCAGGGATATCTTATCTGTTCTTGACCTCATAAGAACACACACACACACACACCTTGAGTATCTTGTTAAAGTAGAACTGGGACATAAAAACATCTTAGTATTATACATGCATACACATACGCACACACACACAAACAAACACACACACACACACGCACACAAACACACACACACAGATCCACATGCACACACATACTTACATTATATAAGAAATCTAAGTGGAGCAGTCAGAACAAGCTGATTTTTCGTTCTACTACATATACATAAAGAACATATTGAAGACAAAATTAATGAAATAAATCACTTTTATGAAGTGCAAATTATGTATCTCATACTTTATTTTTTTCAAATTTTACCACTATAGTCTCAAAAATAATATTTCAAAATGGGTATACATCAACTATACACGTTGGCAATTCATGTATTTGTAAAAAAAAAAAAATATGTGCAACTATCTACTAAAAAAAGTGCGGTGAGAATAAAATATTCAATTAATTGTTAAAACAAAATATATTCCAATGTCTTACTCCATGAAGTAATAATATCATATTCAAAATCTTACAATGAACTGATTCCCAGAGGACACAATATCAATTTCCACCGTTTGAATTATAATATAGAAATCATAAAACTTTACAATTATAAATGACAAATTAATAAAACACTTATAACCTCAAATAGCATGATTGTTGTGAAAAAAATACAACAAAGCAATGAAATTCCCAGAAAATATTTAATATAATTCACAATGAAAATACAATGTAATTTAAAGTACCACAAAGTCCATGCAGATGAAACAAAATAAATGTTTACAAAGAACTTGAAATTATGATTTGAAGACAAAAAATGGCACATGACTTGTTTTTATTTTTCAGAGGGATTCAAACATAATTATGCTAACCTAGTACTAAGTGTTTCTAAACAATTTATATGACAATTTGTAGACATCACACAAAATTACATACACTTGACATCAAATATTTAAAATAATATTTACCAGTACTAATGTATGTAGTTTAAAAATAATATTCACTGCACTACACCAACAAAAGACAATGGCTTCATTTCCCTCTTAAATTCATATCGTAAATTGGCAATAATAATCTTTTTGGATTGATTTTTACAAACCTAAACACATGACCACTAGACCATTTAATCATCAACAATTAAAGGGATCTAGTAACTTTGTTGACATGTGCAAAAAGTGAGGAATGGTTGATGCAATGTATATTGTTGTTATCTCATATGTCCACAGGGTATTGTGTGGAAATTTTAAGTCAAATGGACATTGTATGGCCAAGTAATGAGCGAAAATGCAAAGTGATTTTCAGTAACTCACTGCACTCACTTTGTACACGGAAGAAAAACTCGCCCAGAGTTTTTCTTATCTGAATACTTCAATCATACATATCTTTGTAACGAAAGGGAAATTTGAAAAACCAAAACCTGTCCCATGATTTTATTGTTAATACGAATACAACAAGGTATAAAGGGAACCCCTAGAATTAAAATTTTATTTTGAGGATTTGGACAATGTTACTAAGTCCCTTTAAATTCATATCGTAAATTGGCAATAATAATCTTTTTGGATTTAATTTTACAAACCGAAACACATGACCACTAGACCAGTTAATCATCAACAATTAAGGCTTTAATATCAGTTCCTAGTTTCATTTGTAAAATTAAATTTCTACTTGAAATATTCCCGCTTATTATCATCATTCACCTACCTAGTCAAATTTGTCTGGTTCCCTCTATAGCTCAAAATCAGAAATGTTTTCCCAACAATTTTTCCCAAAATATGGCATCAATACACTTGTTCTCTACTAGATTTTGCAATTCCCATTTTCATCAGGTATAGGCAATAGGTCAATAAAAATGTTGTACTAAAAAAAAACCTACGAAAAATGGCATTATTTGACCCCTCAAAAAGGGGGAAACATTATAAGAACAGAGAACAACAAATGTACAAATATATCTCTAGCACCATGAGATACAATGGCAAAGCAAAAAGTGAATAAAACAAAAACAAAAATAAATATGAGCACACAACAAACAAATGTACACATTTGGTTCTAGCACTTAAAACTGCAATGGGCAGGGCTCTAAAAAACTACTTGCTTGGGGAATCAATGGAGGGCAGTATTCAAGTAACCTTGAACATAATTATTGGGGTAGGTGGATAAAAATGAAAGAAAGTTATTGACCGCAACTTGTTACGGTGATCAGATTTCACTTTAAGTCATCTTAGTGACAGTGACACACTTTGAATGCTGCTTTTTATATTGTACCAAATTTGGGCAAGCAATTACATATGTTTTGGGACAAGCTATTTTTTTTAGAAGCTTGCCCGACCGAGCAAATCGGAAACGTAAGTTTTGTTGAGCCCTGCCATGGGAGAGCAAATATGATCAAAACAAACAAATAAAATCGCACACATACACATACATGTACTCACAAATGTACTTTCATACAGTTATATATCTACTACAAATATGACATACAACATTTAAACATGTTCAAATATCTTTGTAGAGCACCGAAATGATGACATTACACTCCTTTTTTATACCATCGTAATGGTACTAAACAACTTGTTGGTTGGGTTGGTTATTGGTTTTTTACCGATGCGTTCAATCAAGATGATTTACGCCTGGGACCGCCCTTCATCCGAAAGACGAGCCAAGGTTCGAACCCAAGCCGATTAGTGCAAGGTTCGGAGCTCCGAACATTAGACCAGACCACCTCTTTACTTGTCCCTTAGTTTAGTCTTTTAACAGTGGGGTTGAAGCTGGACTTTTGCCTTCTTAGCAACTGCTCGGTCACAAATTTCTGGCTTGCCCAACATTGTTTAGAACCACTTCCCATGACAATGAATAGGTGTGATGTCACACTTTGGTACTCTACTGTAAATTTGTATAAGCCTCTGACTCGTTTCAGCCAATATCATACTTCTCATCATTGAGAAAAAAATAGACCCAAAAGATTTTTTTTTTTACAAAAGTTTTACATGCACAATGTACATAATGTATGTAATATATAATGCATTTCTAAAAACAACTTTATCAATCGTAATTTTTCTCAGAAACTTGTTAATATCTTTTAGCGTCCTAACTCTCTCATCTTAATGCTCCCCTGGGAGCTTATTAATAAATACAGTTCTAGCTTAGTCGCTAGAGCGCAGGTCTAGCATCCAGAGGTCTCGGGGTTTGAATCCCGGGGAAGCCAGATTTTGTATGCTCATTTTAATGTATACATTGTAATTACATATTTATGGTCAGTTTCTGTATGTTTGAAATAAATAAATACATTGAGCACACTATATATTTCAATTGTTACCCTTATGTTTTGGTCATTTTATTTGGGGGGGGGGGGGGGGGGTGGGGAGAGAGTATTGTTTGGGAAAAGGGAGAGGAATAAGAGACACCTACAGTAATGCATCTTTAAATACATAATTTACTACTGCCATGGTGTAAGGTGCCTACACTTTTTTAAAGAAATGCATTGTATCTCCACATTACCACTGGCATATATTGAGTGGTGTAAGACACTTTTCTCTTCATCATCACAACACCAGTTTTCCGAAGAAAAAAAGAAAAAATTATATTCCGAGTAATATTCTCTATAAAAAATTCACACATGTTACTACCGGTATGTACATTACATCTGGACAAATAGTACTGAACACTGTACATTATACTAAACTACAGTATACCAGTGCTGTAGCCGAGTCTGGACTCGAGACTGCTTTTGATGAGTCTCGTGACTTGGATTCGGAGCGGAGTCACAATGTAAAACAAATGGGAACATGCTATTTTGTTGGGGACTCTTCTCGGAACTTGACTACTGCCCTGGTATACACATTGAGGAGACATATTGTTAATACCTCTTACAGTAATTACAAGAAATTGTTTTGTTATGGTTAAGATGGTGCTTCAGTTATATGTGACTGAGGTAGAAGGAAAAATGAACAGTATTATTTTTTCAGTAGATAATTGATATAAAAAACTTGGTTCAAAAATGGCAAAATTATCTAAGCAATTGATACGTTTCTTGAATTCTTTTTCGTGATAGAACAGTCAACCTGTATGCAATTATTTACTATATCAATGCTAGAAAAACACTATTTACAATAGTGGCAAAGCCGGGCAAGTAAAATTGAGATTTATTCAATTTTGCTGGCCCTGAATCAAAATTGAGTGGCCCAAAACAAAGAAAAACATTAGACAAGTTTAATTTGGTTAGAAACCAGTTGGGCAAAAGTTTAATTTGGGCAAAAAAATGTTCACAGTTTAAGTTGGGCACATTTTTTTTTACAGTTTAAGGCGGGCAAATAAAATTTACTATCCAAAAATGTTAGTGGCCCAAATCCTATTGTTGTTGTGTGTATCCAGAATTTTGTTGTACACTTGTTTAAGTTAAGTACCGACCATCACTCGACAATCAATTTTTAAAGATATTGTAAGTCTAAAACCACAACAAAACTCTTCCTTTAAATGTCATCAATGGATGAACTACTTACTAAATGTATAACTTCACACACCCTTTTATATCACAAGTGAACTGAAAAATGAGTCGAGTTCATTTCACAAATGAACTCCCGTCACTGAACTATGTAAAATCAATTGTGATAGAGATCGCCTATTAATCATGCCGCAAGCCAGCCGCTAGCTAGAAGCCGCATGCCAGCCGCAACCCACCTGCTAGCTTTCGGCATGCTTAAGATTTCTGTAGGGTATGGGAATAGACTAAATGGTTATCAGCCTAACTAGTCACTAGACATAATAAAGAAAAGACAGCATGATGCGTAAACCAAATAATAATAGATTGTAGACAGCAGGAAAAATACACAGGGGTTCAGGGCATTTAAGCCCCCCAAATCATTAAATAGCCCCTGTAAATTTGCATGGGGTTTAATGCAAAACAAATTTCGGAGTGCTATTTTCCTGCAGGTGAGCTTGAAAAGTATGTTTTTTTTCTCTGGTAGACAAACTAAACCAAATAGGATTAGACAGATCTACAATTAGACAAACCGACTGTAGACTTCAGATAAAGCTACATCTACATAGTAGACAGAAATGGTTTCTTTCAGAATTAGAAATAAGAGGTTTTTTTCGTAACAGATAATTTACCATCCATTTATATGAAATATTTTTACCAAAAGCAATGGAAATATGCTTAATTTTATTCACCAATTTTTTGGTAGCAAAAACTTGCAAAACAAGCACTTAGATAGTATAAATGTAGCATAGCACTGTTCTCAAGCACACTTTTAGCATTTAATGTATAACAAGCACTTGATATTTACAGGTAAATACTCGCTCAAAAGTAAGCAGAGTAATTTAAAATGGAGACCAAAAAAATGTTAAATTTAAGCAATTAAATTTAAAAAGAAAGAAAAAAAATAAATGTCAAGAAAAAACTAGATGGATCTTCGACTGCGCGCAGTCGAAAATGATGCCTCCGCCATTACGCAATTTATTTATGTCAAGCCCAAATCAACATGTACACAGAATTAATTCTGTCAACTCAATTTTGATGGTACTCTGTCTTTTAGATCTTGACGTATCACAATTATGAGCTATAAGTGACCTTGACCTTTGCCCTCATGACCCCAAAATCTAATGACTACAATTGTTCCCTATTATACATTCAGGTATCAAGTTGGATTGAAATCTGATATTCAGTTCTTGAGATTTCCAATGTCAAGCTACTTTTACATATAATAAGCTCTGTGACCTTTGACCTTTGACCTCATGACCCCAAAATCTAATCAGTTCATTGGCTCTCCAAGGAACATACATGTACCATGTTTGGTCAGAATCTGTCAATCCCTTCTTGAGATAACGTGATCATGAGCTCTGTGACCTTTGACCTCATGACCCCAAAATCTAATCAGATCATTGGCCCCCCCAAGATACATACATGTACCAAGTTTGGTCAGAATCTGTCAATCCGTTCTTGAGATAACGCGATCACGAGCTATTTTTGCATATATAATGAGCTCTGTGACCTTTGACCTTTGACCTCATGACCCCAAAATCTAATCAGATCATTGGCCCCCCAAGATACATACATGACCCAAGTTTGGTGAAAATCCGTTAATCGGTTCTTGAGATAACGCGATCACGAGAACGGGACGTACGTACGTACGGACGGACGGACGGACGGACAACCCGAAAACATAATGCCTCCGGCTACTTCGTTGCGGAGGCATAAAAATACACAAATTTATGCCAGGTTTGAAAATTTCAATTTAAAAATAAACAAGTTAACTCTGGGCAAAACTCAATACCATCATCATCATCATCATTGACACGTGAGCTTATATAATTACAGTAGCAGGTCTCTACATGACTTGATAATTGCGTTAATTAACTAGGATTTGATCAAATGTTTATGTTTCTTATGGAAATCCATTCCCTTCCCTTTCCACATGGTTCTAACGCAAAGACACTGTGTAAAATCTGCGACTCCTAATATTTGAGTCAAAGTAAGTAGCAGAGCTATCGAATCTAGCAGATCCTTCGTCTGGGCTGTTCAATCTTTCTAGTCAAAATGAGAACCACCCATATCTATGCTGTGTAAAGTGGACCCACACCCACAAATAATCATTTGATATTTGAGAAAGATTACTCTCAGAAATCAATTCCACCAACGATAGAAGAAAATTTACGCTCACAAAATGTGAAAGATATGATAGCTGATATTAATTCTCTTTCACATATATATACGAAACAATCATTTTAGGGTGCACTGTTAGTCCACTTTCAAAGTACTTGGTACCTATGTTTCAGGGCAAATTGCAAAAAATATTAATTTTAGATGTAAAATGCTAGTATTCATTTTAGGTCAAATAGCCTGGTTATATGTAATCAAGTTTCAGAATATTTTACCTAGGTCTACCGTATTTGTCGGTGTATTACCCACACCTTTTTTCTGGCGGGAGAAGCTCCAAAATGGGGGGAGCGGTTAATACACGGAGATAGGAAAATTGTCCACGCAAATTGCCTAGCCAGCGCCGGGCCTTAATACGATGCGGTTAATACACGGAGATAAGATTCACAAGTGACCAAAGTCCTCCTCAGCAAGGCATTCATACTCATACGATGCACGGAAAATACAAGCATATTCCCCCCAAAACAAGTCATGCAGTGTCTTTTATGTTTCTCTTTTACCTCTTCCTAAATATTGCTCGTTGTTGCTGCGAAAGCGGCTTGGAAGATTCACGATCATTGCTTCGATCTTAGTACGAATCCTAACATGCACCCGCGCGACTGGCCGAGCAGGCGGGGATTCTCTTTCCCGACGCGACCCCCGGCCGCCGATGCTCCGATACAGCCCGCCATATCACTCGTATACTTTGCGTGTAGGTTATCGGGTCTATTTTGTTACGCGAGATCCATCCGCCGGGGACTTCCCCAATTCCCGGCGGATGGATCTCGCGTAACAAAATAGACCCATAACCTTCACGCAAAGTATACGAGTGATATGGCGGGCTGTATCGGAGCATTAGTTTAGTACTGATAGAGGGCGGACTGGATGTCAACGTTTGAGAATCGTTTCATCCATGTGCAGTATTACGTACATGTGTAGTATGCATGATACACGTACGGGTGACATGGTACGCCGCAGCTCTGACTGATGACTGTGCGGGGCGCGCCGGGGTAGCTACGACGATCGTATGCCGTATTACTCGCTATTATTACTTACTATTTCTGAAACAGTTTTCAAGAGTAGATTCAACATAATTTGAACTAGAAAGAAGGAATAACATTAAGGTACAGTTTTTTTTAAATCTCCGTTCTGATTGTTTTATTGGTGAAATATTCGTTTTGTTGTCGAACGTTTTATGTAGTCCCATGTGTAGTGATCCGTGTGTAGTGATCAGTGATCCGATAATTTTCTTTATTTACTTCGGAGACTTCAGTAAATAAAACAAAATTCATAGGCAAAAATTCTCTGATAGATAAGCTATTTTTGGTACCTTTCCTAAGAAAATGCTGACCATCAAGAATTATACTATCAAATTATTTTTTTTTCATGGAAAAACTGCCAAAGTTGGGGGTGCGGTTAATACATCGGAGCGGGTAATACACCGACAAATACGGTAATCATATCTTTGATATTGAATGAAAACATTACATATAACGCTCCCATGAACCGCATGTTCTTTTCAATTGTTTCTTCTAAAAATCTTTGCCAAAACAACTCTGTTTGCCTTGAAATATTAAGTCTATTTTCCAGGATAGACAATCTAAACGATATACAATTTCCCCATCCAACTAATATTTTTGCACATGACAACATAGTTACCAAGTACCTTTCACTCCTCGAGTCCGAAGATCTCATTTTTGCACCACATAATATATACACAAATGAAATGCCATAGAGCTGCGTTGATCCATTCTTCAAGAATGTAATCAATGTAAAAGATGAAACTGTGACAGCTGTAGAAATGATATCACTGAAAATGTAACTATACACGGTTGTCACCAACGTGGTATGTGTACTGAAAATTCTGCCTGAAATGTTACATCAAGCATGATTCAATACAATGTATTGAAAAAATTATAACTGATGTTTATGAAAATAACTTATTTGATTTTACCTTTTGATACTGATCATTTTCTAGACTGTTTTTATCTATTTCAATAAATAAAATGTATTTTATTTAAGACTGAAACTGAACACAATGGCTACTAATTTGTATTCTACCATATAACTTAGAACTAGATTACTAGAACAAGGTTCCCCACAGGTTAATTTGGAAATGAGAACTAGAGGTTGGCAAGCTAAGAGACTCCCTTTTGACGGGATGGTACAAGTGTCTGTCCTGAAGGGTCTCTGGCACAAATGTAGCCTTCAGAAGCACACACAGTGTGCAAAAAGAAATCATAACTACAAACAAATTGTGAACCTAAATGTCTTTTAATAAGGACTCTAAAACCCCTTTTTAATTGAGGAAAATAGTCGCGGTAACGTCCAGACGTTGTCAGGATGACATTCTACCGCGTTTGTATTAAAAAGGTCCGATCAGGGTAACATCCTGACAACAGCGCGGTAGGATTCGACCTAGTCGGGCTAGGGTAATAGCGCGGTAACGTCCAGACGTTACAAGGATGTTAAGCTGATAAACATTGTATTAAAAAGCGCGCAGAATGTTACCCGGGTAGAGGACGTCATGGCCGTAAAAAATGTAAACAATTTCCCGCTAACGTATACCAGCGCGCGCCGATTAGCACATGTCACGCCAGCTGGTCGCATGATGAGAGAGGTGCGGTTGCTATAGTAACCTACCCGTGTGACTCAGAGAAACACTTTTGATTAAAACGCTGCACAACCTATCGCGGCGTATTTTACGACCCTTTTATGACCCGACCTCCACGAAATCCTACTCGGGTAAAAGCGAGGTAGAAAACAAGTTCTCCAATTAAAAAGGGGTTTAAGTTTTTGAACCTTAAGTGTGACTCTAAGTTTGATACTTGATGCATTCGTGAGGAAGTTCAGAAAACTTCCTTCTGATGGGATGATAGAGGTGTGTGTCCTTCTGAAAGCTCTCCGGATCAAATGCAGCCTTCAGAAGCATACATAGTGTGCAAAACGCAAAACAAATCATAACTACAAAAAGTTTGTGAACCTTAAGTGTCTTTTAATATGCGATACTTAAGTTTGATACTTAAATTGTCCATGAGAACTGTAGACCAGAGAGATCAGAGACTCCCTTTTGATAAGATGTTAGAAGTCTCTGACCTCCTGAAGGATCTCTGTATCAAACACAGCCTTCAGAAGCACACACAGTGTGCAAAGATATTTTGTGAACCTTAAGTTTCATTCTCAATTGGCCCAGGAGAACTCCAAGCCGGTGAGCTCAGCAAACGCCTTGTTGTAAGGTCGATAGAAGTCCTTTACCTTCTGAAAGGTCTCCCTGTCGAACACAGCTTTGGGAAGTACACTGGGTGTACTCTTGGCCGGACAGTTCCTGGGCCCGAGGCTAGATGTCCGCATACAGGTCCCTTTCCGCTCTTGATCAAAGTAGAACATGGAGGGTTTGAAGTACGGCCGGAGTCCCAGGAACTCTTCCAATCGCAGCATCTCCCGGTGGACGTCCTTCTCCATCTTGTCCTGATCAATCACGATGATCTGCGTGGAGGGGTAGTACTGTAGCCACTTCCTGTAGTGCTTGAGGTATAGACTCGTATGCACCAACTCATTGGAGGCATTCACCTGCCCCCGACTGTCCAGGATTTCCTGTTTGAGACGGAAGCCCTCAAACTCCCCGGATCGAGCGGAAAACTTTAAACGGTTCGCCTTGATCTCTTTTCGCATTTTCAGCTCCGATTCGTGCCTGAAGTCTGATATCAGTCTTGCGATTGGGTCTCTGACACAGAGTATAAATTTTGGGGTCTTAGGAAGGTCTTTTTGAATCCTACCAGGTGCTTCCGGTGTGACAAAGTAACGTGGGGTTTTCTCAAACGTTAACTGACCCGGCTTTGAAAAGCCCATCCTTGACTTGTAGTAATCTAGACCCTTTTCGTACATCCAGTCAAAGTAATGCACCTCGTTTCCTATCGAGTGAACTATCGCAGGATGCTGTGGCAAGAAGAAACCCATAGCATTGGTCCCACTCTTCTTCACTCCGATGTTGATGACATCGGGAAACTGCTGCTCATAACCATTGGCATTGAACACTTTAAGAACAACTTCCCATTGCTTTTTCGGATGTATTTTCTGGAACTTCACTCCACTCTTTGCTTCAACCATTTGGATGTTGAGCATCATTTCCTTGCGCACATCGGACGGAAGTTTTGACAGGATCTTGGCAATCATGCGGGGATACCTGGGGTCATCAACACGCAGGAGATAGTTTGTTCTAGAGCTACTTTTACTAGATAACGTCGAGACATTATAGATCCGTGCAACTTGAGGTTCTACAGGCTTTCCAACGGTGTCTACAGGCTCCCGGTTCCTATCCGTCTCCTCTACACCATCCTCACGCCTGTCCCCAAAGTCATCTTCTTCGTTAAAGTCATTATTCCCCTCACCTCCCTCATCCTTAAGTGTAAGCTTCCTCTCCTGGTATACATATGTGGAGCTCGGCTCTCTGGGTGACGACCTGCTCTCCAGGTTTGGTTCTCCCCCCTCATCCTCCTCCTGCACCCGCTCCAGCTTGTAGCGGTGCATCTCATTGTTGGCGTCCGGGAGGTTTATGTAGGTGACGTTCCTGGAGAGGTCGATGGTCAAGGGGACGCTGAGGGTCTGGCGGGTCTCGTAGCGGGTGCGGTGTCTGGGAGAGGACCCCAGCTGGGTGTTGAGGAGGAAGATGACGCACAGTGTCAAGACACAGAGCAGGGCTGCAATGGTCTTCTTGGTGAAGCCGATGCACCTCATTGTGGCAGTATGGAGGCTGTCTATTCCGGAAAACACTTAGGAGCCACCTAGGACTAGACTCTTCATCTTGGCATCTGAAAGATACAAGGTATGCAAAGAGACACAAATTATTAAAGATAGAAAAGAAATATGTAGTGTACTGGTGAAGCAGACACAGCGCAGTGTGCCATTATGAAGGCTGTCTACACTGCAGAACTCTCAGGAGCTATCTAGGACTAGCCTCATCTTCTTCTTGGCATCTGAAAGATACAAGGAATGCAATTACAGACACAACATTTTATAAGAACAGGAAAGAAATGTGAAGTTTAGAGGTTTCATATGAGCTTCTTGGTCAAGCCGATGCAATGCATCTTTAGCAGTTTGGAGGTTGTTTACTATGCACCCAGGGGGTGTTTCACAAAGAGCTTAACGTTGAACCTCTAAGTTGGACTTATAAACTATGGAAAGCTATTTGTAGCCTCGGAATAAAATACATCAAAAGGCAAATATTATATATCAAGAACATGTAATATCCTTGTAAATAGAAAATATTAATGGTTTATATTAACATTTTATGCCTTTTAAAAGAACTTTTACAAGAAAACGGCTTTCCATAATTTGTACGTCCTACTTAGAGTGAAGTTCAACTTAGGATCTTTGTGAAACACCCCCAGGTCCTTAATCTAGGACAACCCTTAGCTTCTTCTTGGTATTATCTGAAAGATACAAGGTATGCAAATAGACACGCATTTCATGAGAACAGGAAGACATAAGACAGGGCTCGACACTAGCACTTGATGTCGGGCAAGTATCATTTCATAAATGGCCTAGTTTGATTGCCCAATTGGGCAACTACATTATTGTTGAACTATGAGAGAATATTGTAATCCCTAAGGTTTAAATCTCATCTAGAAGTACACATGTAAGAGGGCAAGTAAACGTTCTGTTCGGGCAAGTAAAATTTGAAAAGTTATGATTTTACTTGCCCGAACGGGCAATTAAGATAAAAAGTTAGTGTGGAGGCTTGCATAAGAAGTTTATACATTGTAGATTTGATATGAATTTAAACATCTCATTAACATAGTTTTGATGTTCACGGTTAACACGATACAAGATCATCTTTGAGATAGCTGCAGGATGTAGAAGTTTCAGAGGAATGCTCAAGGGCCATTGAAGACTGTGCCCCCATGCAAGGCATCATCAAGATCTATAACTTTACTCATACAAATATATAAGATGAGCAATATAAAGTTTACATGGCCTGAAAGCGCATAAAAGCACTGTTTGTTCAGTCTTTTTTGAATGGTGCACTGCAACTTCATAGTATGATCGCCATCTACACTGCAAAAGGATTAGGTCAGAACTTGCCTTACATTGCATCTAGAAGGTATGTAAGTAACACTACTCACTCTAGATATAAATTTACAAATCATAATCCATCTTATGTGCAAATTTGTTGACACAAGTAATACATACCTGAGATACCTGTACCTTTTCAATGAAATGAGGTACGTATTATAAATTGTGCAGTAGTTTATTAAAATGCTGTACACCTAGCAATTTTTTGCAAAAAAATGCCTAATGAAGAATTAATAGATCATCACAATACATACATTATGTAGAGTTCACAACTGCTATAGTACAAGTAGAGGAAACTACTAAATCGTGGACATTTAATGAGAAATCTCCATATTGCCTGTCATAATCTTATGCATACATACTCAGATTATGTGTACTCAACAGATTAACACCATGGGCCAGACATAAACATTGCAAATATCCTAAATCTCCAGCATATGGCAGCTATATCATCAACAGGATGTACATGTACTGTGTACAAACTCTACACACATATTATTTAAGGGATTTAGTAACTATGTTGATAATATGCAAAAACTGACAAAGGGGTTGATAAAATGTGTATTTCTGTGATAGGAAATGTCTCAAATTTTCATTCAGTCATATGGTTGAGTATAAGCGTAAATGCAAATTTGCTATTAAACTAATTGCCAAAGGTTTACACATAGTTGAATCATAGAGGATCAACTCTCTGGTTGAATTGATTCCTGGAATTGTTCAAACTAAATCATTCAATAGCCGGTGTCACACACAATTATCTAGATAATTCACCTACATATATGATAGACAAGTGACAGACATGCTACAAATTATCTAGATAATTGGGCCCTGTGTGACACCACCTATTATCTCAAACACATAGTGAAATGTGTAAAGCCAAACTGGTTTCATACTTTGATTTTTTAAAAGAGGAAAACAACCAGGCATACATGAACCAACAGAGCTGCAAATGAGTTTGTTCGATTTAGACAAAGTTACTAGATCCCTTTAATTTAATAATGACCTCTGAAACGCTGTAAAGCTGCAGTTGTCCGATTCATCAGAGAGATCAGAAACCCTTTAGATTGAAACCCGAGCCTTAAAGGTAATCTCTAGTACGTACTGGCTGTCCTCAAATTTCCGGAGTTGAGATTTTGTCTCTAGTTTATGCGTGAAGCATGCATTCATAGGACAAGATAGTCACTCTGCAAATTTAGACACATGGCACTTACAATGTGTTTACACTGTTCCATGTATCAATATATCTGTGTGGCCATTGCGACCTAAATGATTTTGATTTAAATGTCAACTTTTAAAGTTTTTTTCTTCTAATTTACATGGTTTAGAAAATGGCTGATCATAAATGCTTCCAACAAAAGGTAGCTCTGTCCCAGAATATTTGCATAACTTGTGGTGAAAGTATTTAAATTATTTTTTTTCAAAATAATTAGCCTAGGGAAATTCTGAAATTATTCTCTCCTCTTACATGTACAGGAACTTTAAATGAATTTAACATTTTGAGTGCCAGGGATTATACAGCTACAGTTGTGCGGTGCATAAATACAAGCTTGGCGTTCAAGGAGTTAAAGAGCTTTAACATTGGATAATGAATGTTAAAGATATTTTGAAATTGAAATGACAACAACAGTAACCCTTTAATGGTGCCAAGATGCACCTGTTCCGAACATATCACTAATCCAGTGCTGAACCACAGGACAGGTACTAATCAAGTCTTTGGAATACCTCCTTGTATCTTGAGTGAATTCCACATAGCTCTACGAGCAATGCACTCTATGTAACCCTGTGTGTTGTATTAAAAACAACTTCCTATATGTCCAAGCTATTTGACTTGTGACGTACAGGACATTCACAGCTTTCAATTGAATATTATTCAAAGGAAGGAGCTATATCTGGAATCTTTTTGGTGCTTTGGAAAGCTACTTGTAGTCCCTTCCTAAAATGAAAAAAAAAAATTTCAAAATGATCGTTAAAATTTAATTATGCTAATAAATATGCAGCGTGACGTACGGGACCAGAGAAATTATGACTTAAAAAAAAAAATGTGTATTGTGAAAACTCTCTGAATCTACTTGGCAGATAACAACTTATTCCTGATATATGCATTTAGTAACCATTAATATACGCACTGCAAAAAAAAAAAAAAAATTATGACCTTTTATCCCATGATAATTAACAAAAGAAAATAGGTATGCGCGTGACGTACGGGACATGTGACGTACGGGACATTTTTCCCTCATGTTTTATTTGTCATTTTCCTGCTTTTATTTTAAAATCTTTGGGTCCATTTTGCAATATATTTGTTCTTATTGTATTTATTCAATATTGTGATGATTTAAAACACAAAAACAGCTTCCGCAATACATTATAATAAGACTTTAACAAATTGAAGCTCTGAAATCCGATAATTTGCATTAATTATGCTAATTAATAA
The DNA here is from genome assembly GCA_037951105.1 of Echinarachnius parma. NCBI lineage: Eukaryota > Metazoa > Echinodermata > Echinoidea > Clypeasteroida > Echinarachniidae > Echinarachnius > Echinarachnius parma. The sequence goes on from JBAMJV010003745.1 coordinate 207,486, forward strand.
TTAAGAATTAATATTTTATTTGGCTTCAAAAGATGTGGGATACATCTATCTGATGTAAATTACTTTCAATATTGACAAAAAAGATTTGAATATGAGAAAATTAAACAGAATCATCATAAATTTGGCAACTTACATGAAATCCTACACATGGGACTATTTAGAAGAAAAACTACAAATATTTTGTGCCTTTTTAGCACTTTCTTGCAGTTTTTGAACCTGTTTGGAAGGTCTTGGTGTACTGAACCAATGTAATACTATATTTCCTTCATTGACATGCAGTTTCCCTACTCAAATTGACTGTCTAGTATTTTGGATAATTATTTAAAGGTAATTATGAGGTATTTCAAATTTCCCCCTCCAGACACATTTTCATCAGTATGTAGCTATAACGCGAAGTATGATGTGGTAATTATGTAATTACTTTTAGAGGTAACTCCTAAAGGTAAGACCTATTTATTCTGAAATTTTTAAGAGTATCTAAGCAAGAATTATTATGATAATCAGTGGTAAAACACAAAACAAATAATTTTCACCTGGCTTGCCATTGCTTTAACACTGAAAATGTCCCGTACGTCACACTTTTGTCCCGTACGTCACGTCTTAATTAGCTAATAAAATCAAAACGAAAAATGCTGTTTTCATAAAACTTAGCTAGCCAGTCAAGAGTATGATAAATTAGAACTTCACAAAATATGAAAGAAAAAAATTAAGTGTTTCATACTGAAATATAAAAAAAGGTGTTCATTTTTGTGACGTATGGGACATTGCAGTTTGGACACGCCCTTATTAGCATAATTAATTAATTTTGACACTTAAAAATTTGGTCAACTATTGCTAGTGATTAGTTTTACTAGTCCCCATATATGAAATTAAAGCTTGATTGATAAAATACAAATTAAAAATAGAAATACAATGTCCCGTACGTCACGCTAATATTTGAAATATGCAAATTAGATGCTCACTACTCGTTATATATGCATATTATGCAAATTTCTGTACTAAAAATCTAAACTTCAGACTTTTAGCTTTGAAATGATACCAAATTTGTAAAGCTAAAATGAAGATGAATTTTCACCATCAAGGGGGACATTAGCTTGGACCTGCCCTATATAATACATACTTTGAGTGGATTTGCACAGGGGTAAGTCAAGATAATTAATAAGTGTCAACAATATTGTTAATATGAATACAACAAGGTATGAGGGAACCGCTAGAATTCCAATTGGATTTTGGGGATTTGGACAATGTTACTAGATCCCTTTAAAAGTGTGAAGTTGCACCTGTTCCGAACCTATCACTAATCCAGTGCTGAACCACAGGACAGGTAACTAATCAAGTCTTTGGAATACCTCCTTGTCTCTTGAACGAATCCCATGTACGGTATCATCTACGAGCAATGCACTCTATGTAACCCTGTGTGTTGTAACAACTTCCTTATAATACATCCTTTGAGTGGATTTGCACAGGCCGGGGTAAGATAATTAATAAGTGTTGACGAAAAGGAATTATGACCTAATCCTGCTAGGCTGCAAGTGATGACATTATGGAAGTATGACATATCACAAAAGGTTGGAAAAGGGCCTACATGTATACTATGATGAAAAATGAAAAATAAGGAACATGTACATGTATTTCATCTATTTATTTCTTTTTCTCTAGTTAATAGCCGAATCATAATTCTTCACATTATAAATTATAGTATCCATTTTCTTCCCGATTTTGTATTGCATGTATTGAATCTATTTTTAACTTTGCATACTATAATGTAGTATGGCAAATAAAAGTGATACAATCAAATATAATACATAGGAAGTCAGTCATGTACATGTATCTGCAATTGTTTACAATGGGTATCAATCATTTATTCAAACAATCGTATTTAAAATTTTAAAATTTAAAATTATTCTCTTATCATCAGCACATGATTGTCTGTACATCTTTGCTGCTCTAAACCTTTAACTGTTATAAAGGCTCACAGATCTCCTACGTACATTCTGTGAATCAGGTCAATTAGGAGTCAAACTGAAGACGGACCTGCATTTTCAATTCTAGATGAATCTTCTTCAGACTCAAATTAAGATTTAATCATGACCATTAAATATATCTTATGATATTATAAGGAACTTTTATCTGAGATCCTGACACACACATTTCTAGTATGAGTATCTAAAGGGCAATTCCAAGGTAACAGCGTGACGGTAGGAGGGTGTTTCTCATGATGAAAGTCTAAATAACTCACAAAATTAAAAAGTCCAGAACCAAATTTTGATATGCATCTGTTCCCACTATCCTACCAATTATTTACAATAGGAAAGAAAATCAAAATTCCCACTAAATTATGAATTATGAATATCAATATCTGCGGTAACAGCGTGACGGCAAAAAGACATGGGTTTCTTACATGGTAAGAAACTAAGCAAACTCTGTGAACTACAGGAACATTTTGCAATTTTGTCACATTGATTCTTTGTACTAGACATCAAGCTAGAACATCCAAATAAAAATGTAGAAAAAATCCAATGTTCATAGTAAATATGATATCATAAACTTATCTGTGCACGGTAACAGCGTGACGGTAACAGCGTGACCTCTGAATTGTACATGTTATATATATGGGAGATATTGATGAGATGAATAAGATTATATAATTTTGATGTAGTCATCCAGAATCTATACAGAACTAGATGAATGGGTAATATAACCCAGATGCTCTGAAACGATGGTTCGTATGACACAAATTTGCAGCCTAGCGCCCTCTATTGATCAAAAATGTTTTTGGACAAAACTGAAATTCTTATCTTTTTCAGAATTTAGTTTGAGGAACCATCAAATATCAAACCCAAAATACAAACTTAATTGCAACAATGAAATATTAGACCTTTGACATCTGACCTTTGACCTTATTTCTCAAATTAGCATACAAATGTTTAATTTTATGTCGGCACAGTGCATATCTACAAGTGATTTGTTACATGTAACATGATTTCAATGTCAGTAAGTTTTTGTGTTTGAATTGGTAATTATCTGAGTGACCTTTGACCTGTGCTCCAAACATTTTCATAGAATTTTCTTTTATCTACAGTACTCTTTCTAACATTAATTCTGGCATTTTTTTGTGAGATAAAAAATAAACTGCAATTATTTGACCTGTTGACCTTTGACCCCATGACCAAATTCTATAATCAGGTCATCTACTTCACTGAACGCATACCAGTATTAATTATCATGTCATCCTTCAAGGATTCTTGAAATATCTTGAGAATAATATATTTTTTGCATATTAATTAGCTGTGACCTTTGACCTTTGACCTCATGGCCCCAAAATGTATCAGATAATCCATACCTCTGAATACATGTCTTGTACAAAGTTTGAACAGAATCCATCCAACGATTCTTGAGATATTGCACAAAAAAAGTAGGTTGCGTCACGCTGTTACCCAAAAAGTAACAGCGTGACCAAATTGATATTGCTTAGATTTATTAGTGGTAAAAGATAACGCTGCTATTTAGCATCCATAATATAGCTCTATGGGTGAATGAAGAAGAAACAAAAAATAATTTCATTCCCATTCATATTTTTCCAGAAATATTAAAAATACCTGTTTTTAGGGTAACAGCGTGACATATAGATGACTATAAATGAAACAGTCACTGAAGCAGAACAAAGAGCGAAAATGCCGAAATAGATATTTATCTGATAAATTGAAGTAATGTTCTTACCAACACTGAAAGAAAATGTTATGAAAACCTATTTTTTGCAGCTCTTTTAAGCTTAATATTTACAAGTATATTTTGTGAAAATAATTGAAAATTAATTTATGCTAATTAATTCCTATGAAATAATAGTTTACGGCAAAATTTTTTTTGAACAAAATGCATTTCTGAATTGTTTGATCTTTAAGCTTTAATTTGATACCAAATATGTTATGATTCGACGAATTTGAAAAATGGGTGCTTATGTCAATGTTTGCTTGGAATTGCCCTAAAGCTACATGTTACTAATGCGGTAGAAATGGTCTTTACTTTTTTTCACAAGATAGTTTATCATTAGAGTTTCGTGACTTTCCGTTTGATAATTCTTGATAACCCAAATCTTACTAACTCCAATTATGACCTGAAGACGATGACCCTAATTATGCCTCCAGAAAGCTCACGGCAGGAAACTTTAATCTTGAACTGGCTTGACACATACATATGATGTCACTAGTACTGCAGTGGAAACAGTATTTACTTCTCTTTCCAAGATAATATAAATCTTGACTTTTTTCATCTTTCTTGATATCCCGCAAATAAAGACATCACGATGACCCTTATGACCATCTATAAAAAGCTCACTGCAGGAAAATTTGATCGTCAAGCACGACACGCACATTTCTGTTTGTTAAAACTATATCTAACTAAGTACAGCAGTATAAACGGTCTATTTCTCTTCCCAAGTTAGTTCAATAATAGAAGTTTGTGACTTTCCTATCTTTCTCGTTATCTCTCCAATTAAGACCTCACGATGACCCTAATTATGACCATCTTAAGAAAGCTCACGGCAGGAAACTTTGATCTTGGACTGGCTTGACACGCACATTTCTGCTACATATGATGTTACTATTGCAGTGGAAATAATATTTACTTCTCTTTCCGAGTTAGTACAATAACAGAATTTGGTGACTTTTCATATATCTCATTATCCCTCTAATTAAGACCTCACGATGACCCTAATTATGACCATCTCAAGAAAGCTCACGGGAGGAAACTTTGATCAGGCCGCTGGACACGTACAGTATCTCATTTTCACCATTCCCTTCCTTTCCTTCACATGTGGGAATGTTAACAGGATAACGTAGCAAATGAGTTCTGTCAGCCCACTACTACTGGTCGGGTCAATTTTAAGTGTGAATGGTAAAGTACTACACAGTTGTACTCACTACAAGTTATCTGTTGCGTGTATAGAATTACTTGCTGGCTGCAGCCAATGCAGGAATAATTTTTTTTATTTTAGGGGGCTGCTTTTCAAATCTGATGGATATCCAGACATTTTTAACATAATACCCTATGGTAATTTTAGGGGCTACCTACTGATTTCAGGGGGGCTATTTTGAAAATTAGGGGGCACAATCGCCCTCAGCCTCCGTATATTTCCTACCCTGGCTGCAGCACAGGACTCCATACACGATAGCGGAAATTCATACAATTTTTTACACTGTATATTAAAAATAACACTCTCTTTAAAATAATATATCTCTGCAAGATTGATGTGGAAAAAGAATACAATGCAAATCTCACTTCCTTCCTTAGTTCCTGCAGTTTATCAATCACCATCCAGATTTTAGAATATATTCTTCCCTATATTTGTGTAAGCCGATATTGCATGAATTTTAAAGGGATCTAGTAACTTTGTTGACAAGTGCAAAAAGTGATGAATGGTTGATACAATGTATACTGTTGTTATCTAATATGTCCACTGGGTGTTGTGTGAAAATTTCAAGTTAAATGGATGTTATATGGCCGAGTAAACGGAGTAATGAGGAAAAATGCAAAGTGATATTCACTAACTCATTGCACTCACTTTGTACACAGTTTTCGTGGTCCAGTGGATAATTTAACATCTGAACACTTCAATCGTAAATATCTTTTTAACGAAAGGGAAAATAAAAAAAACCCTGAAACCTGTCCCATGCTTTTATTGTTAAAACGAATACAAGGTATGAGGGAACCGCTAGAGTTCCAATTGGATTTTGAGGATTTCGACAATGTTAATTAGTCCCTTTAAGAATATGCTTCCCTATATTTGTGTAACCGATATTGCATTCTGAATCTTAATGCAAATTAAACATGCTGCTTCTTGAAGTTCAGTTCCTTCCAAGTATACATACAGACTTATCAATCATCATATCATTTGGATCAGAGAATATTGAAAAGTAGTTTGTAACCAAGATGCAATAAGGCAGTGAATAGGTTGCCTGAATATTAATCCAAATCGCACTGCCTGCCCACAACCACAGATCCATCATAAGTGCCTTCCTAGTAGATGTGACGTCCGTAATCAAATCAATCGCCCTCTGAACCCAGAGGATACAGGATTGAGGATTAATCAGAAGTAGACGAATCCAAAAATAGCTTCAACATATAATGATTACGTATATAATTTAATGCTGAGTGCAGTTAGTTGTCATTCATGTACGGCTAGAAGAAGAATCTGCCAGATTTCGAAAGCTCGCTATTTCATTGACGTACATTGTATTACACTTGACTTTATAGTGGACAATCAGTTTTCAGCAGTTTTTTACATTTACATGTACTACGGATTCGTAAATCAGACTGGCGGTGCCATCTTGTGAATGCCTTGCGCACAGTGCGTAATGCACACTGAGCGTAAGGGGCCATCTACAAAGTACGTACGCACAAGAGGGAGGGAGGTTCATGCTGATGCATACGCTACATTCAACCACATTCATAAAAAGTGCGTACAGGGGGGAGGGGGGTCAATTTCGGACAATAATTTGCGTACATATTTTGTAGATGGCCCCGAAACTACATGTAGCTCAAGACTAGTTCAAAATGGCGGCCTGCAGTGAAGCATCCCCATGCTTGATGGTCTTTAACTTATAAATAATTGCACATATTCAACAAATAGCGTAAGCCATATATATCACGCTTCCTTTATTGCCCAGATCTAAACTACTATATAAATAAATGATTATGTATAGGTTCCCCATATCAATTAAACTTTTATTGCATGAATTCCGATCCAAATCAAACATCTTCCATACAAAAACTAGATGGATCTTCGACTGCGCGCAGTCGAAAATGATGCCTCCGCCATTACGCAATTTATTCATATCAAGCCCAAATCAACATGTACACAGAATTAATTCTGTCAACTAAATTTTGATGGTACTCTGTCTTTTAGATCTTGACGTATCAAAATTATGAGCTATAAGTGACCTTGACCTTTGCCCTCATGACCCCAAAATCTAATGACTACAATTGTTCCCTAAGATACATTCAGGTATCAAGTTGGATTGAAATCTGATATTCAGTTCTTGAGATTTCCAATCTCAAGCTACTTTTACATATAATGAGCCCTGTGACCTTTGACCTCATGACCCCCAAAATCTAATCAGTTCATTGGCTCTCCAAGGAACATACATGTACCAAGTTTGGTCAGAATCTGTCAATCCCTTCTTGAGATAACGCGATCACAAGCTATTTTTGCATATATAATGAGCTCTGTGACCTTTGACCTTTGACCTCATGACCCCAAAATCTAATCAGATCATTGGCCCCCCAAGATACATACATGTACCATGTTTGGTCAGAATCCGTCAATCCGTTCTTGAGATAACGCGATCACGAGCTATTTTTGCATATATAATGAGCTCTGTGACCTTTGACCTTTGACCTCATGACCCCAAAATCTAATCAGATCATCGGCCCCCCAAGATACATACATGTACCAAGTTTGGTCAGAATCTGTCAATCCCTTCTTGAGATAACGCGATCACGAGCTATTTTTGCATATATAATGAGCTCTGTGACCTTTGACCTCATGACCCCAAAATCTAATCAGATCATTGGCACCCCAAGATACATACATGACCCAAGTTTGGTGAAAATCCGTCAATCGGTTCTTGAGATAACGCGATCACGAGAACGGGACGTACGTACGGACGTACGGACGGACGTACGGACGGACGGACGTACGGACGGACGGACAACCCGAAAACATAATGCCTCCGGCTACTTCGTTGCGGAGGCATAAAAACTATCACATAATATATAGATGCAACCTTCAGGCTTCATAGCATTCATGCATACATTTATAATCAAAATCACATGATTTTCATGTACACACTTTAGTTCTTACATTATGAATTCATCAGCTGAATGCAGACTGTAATATTCTCATTGTTTACCATTCAAATTCGATAGCATAGCCGAGGCCAACTTTTATTGAAGTAAGAGGTAAGAGAAAAAGGGGGGGGGGGGGGGGCAGATTGGGGGTGGGGGGGCGAAGGAGAGCCAAAGAGGGGGCAACTCATGCCCAAATAAAACTCTTTTAGTCTTTTGGGAGGAAAGCGCCAATCACCTCCAATACCAGTTTGCTTTATGTGCAGATTTACAGAAATGTCTTCTATTCGAGAGGGGCAGGAGTGAGAGATGAATTACTCAACCCCTCAGCCACCTCTCAACCAAAAAATAACTGCTTCTAGATATACACCTGTGTAAAACGGCACAGATGTGGCATTATAGTATCAATTTACACGTTATATTGTTGCGCACTGATGACTACAATTCATGTGTAACACCATGACACCATTTGCTAATTCTTACTTTGTAGTACAGCTAAATAGTAGTTCATATTACAAACAAATATCACACACACATCAAAATTACCTTGTAGCATAGGGGTGATCATATTGGCAAAGGAATGGTTTAAGTGTTGTTGTAGGCCAATGGGGTGCCCAGAGATAGGGGCAGGAATCCTGACTAGAGGCGTAGAGACTATAGGGGACACCCCCCCCCCCCCCCCTCCCCCATTAATTGGACAAAACAATATCAAACATAAGGGAGATATTAAACAATATAGTAATACTTAGAGCATGCCAACAATAATTTGAATGCCCCCCTCTCTAATCTGTCCAACCAAGTTGAAGATCCTCCACTGGGTAGGGTATATTATATTCCCCTCCCCCCTCCCCCATAGCTATGTCAATAATTTGAATGCCCCCCTCTCCAATCTGTCTGACCAAGTTGAAGTTCCTCCACTGGGTAGGGTATATTATGTTCCCCCTCCCCCCTCCCCCATAGCTATGTCAGCACCCTATTGAATTAGCTTTTGATTGCATCCATGCATTGTGAATGTACAGACAGACAGGCAGAGCCTAGCCTGTGTAGGAGGGATATTAATCATCAGTGAGACACTGATTCTAATCACAGTTTGTTGCTCAGGGTTCTGCTAACTAGTAGAAACAACCCTGATGAAGCCTTCATCTTTCCTGCATTCATGTACTACATGCATAGCGGTATTCTATATAATACAATGCTAGAAATTAACCTTTTTGCCTTGTGGCCCAGTCGGGCAAATAAATTCTGGTGGCCCCATACAAAAAAAAACATAACAATTTGTGTTAAATCTGGTTGCCCAAACAGGCCAGTAGAATTTAGGATCAATGACATTTGGTGGCCCCGAGCTAATTTTTAGTGGCCCCGGTCCAGCGGGCCTATGCTAATTTCGAGCACTGTGTAATATCATTTCTTAACAGATCTTGTCCAAACAAACGTTGCTTTGTTTTGAAAATTATTTGTTATAGCCCGGTCACATATCAACGGATTGCGTAAATGGATGTCAAACGAAGGGCTACATTTTCCATCCGTTCGTCTCCGTTCGTATGCGTTTCTTGTCCGGTCCTTGTCCGGTGATGTACATTATTCTATGTTTTGTACACGAAGCAATGGAGACGACTTTCATCACCGGATAATTTCATTTCGCAAATTTTCTATTCGTTGGGCATTCGTTTCCGCTATCCGTTGATATCTGACCGGGCCATTAGCAGAAACAGCACTACTACAGCCTTCATCTTTCCTGTATTCATGTACTACATGCATAGCGGTATTCTATCATTAATATCAATCATTTCTTAACAGATCTTGTTCAAACAATTGTTGCTTTGTCTTTAAGAATTATTTGTTAGTAAAAACAAGCCTACCACAGCCTTTATCAATCCTGTAGCATTCACATAGCACTTCTCTATAGACTACAATATCAACCAGAATCTCTTCATGGATTTTGTTTGAACAAATGTTGCTTTGTTTTGAAAAAAATGTTGGTTGGTTCATCTTTCCTGTGTTCATGTAACACTTTTCTATACAATGATATCAATCAGAATCTCTTCACAGATTTTGTTCAAACAAATTTTGCTTTGTTTTGACAATCATTTGTTAGTAGAAACAGCCCTAAAAACTGCTTTATAATACTAAAGCATTCTTCTTTCCTGCAAAGATGTAGCACTTTTCTATACACTACAATATCAATCAGAATCATTCAACAGATTTCGGTCAAACAAACATTGCTTGACAGAGGCCAGCAGAAGCGTTGCTGTTTAGCATCTCAACACCATCAGTAGATGACGGACAATTGATAACATTCAGAAAATTTACCCCGATATATACAAATTTCCATTAAATATTGTTTTATTTTGGAAATTATAGCTTTTACCATTCCTGCATATGCATAGTTTTCCTCTAACTTGCTAAAAAAGTATTGCTGAAATGCCCTTTAAACCAGAAGTTTGCTATCCCTTTAAAGGGATAGTTGAGTTCTGGTAAGGAGAGTATAGTTTTAGTGAAACTGAATTTTAGTAACCAAAACCTGCATCATTACATTACAAACTAATAGTTATAACTAGAAAGGAACACAAAATTACAAATGACGTAGTAAAGATCATGTTATCATTCAAAAAGAGCCGTTAAAACGTAAGAGGGCGCTCTCTAAACACTCATCGGTTTCAACCATTTTGAATAAAATATTGTGCATGTGATGCTTTGTTGAAATAGTAATTAGATAGAGAAATAACCAACAACTATTTAAATACCTATTTTGTAACTTTTTTGAAAAGAGGAAGCATTTTTTTGAATTTTTAACGGCTGGTTCAAAATTCTCTAATAAACCCGGGACCCGGGTTTATTACAAATTGTTATATTTATGGATATTTCAGCCGTTTCTGAACCGATTTTGATCAAACAAAGATGATTTTATTGTTTAAATATTATGCTCTTTCAAATTTTACACTCAGTTTTTCATTACCTCACAAACCAATTAAGTAGTCTAGCGCCCTCTCTACCAAAACTCAACTTTCCCTTTAACATGTTCCTGTTCTGAATAGTACAAACATGTGCAGGCAATGCAAGTGAAACTCAGTTCTAAATATATATCCTTCAGTAAGGAAAAAAAAGGCTATGCTCAGTGTTGTTTTATTTTGACTCAATTTTCCATGTAATAGATAAAACATTTACATAACATCCTGATACTGATTCTCTTTCTGCATTTTTTATCGCGGGTTTCATAAAATTTTACTGATATCAAATGCAATATCTTAGTTTTAAACTATCGGGATGTACATCAAACAAACACTTGTTTTTTTTCTGTTGGCCCAGGGTCACTAAAAATTAGCTTCGGGCCACCAAATTTTATTGATGCATATTTCTTCTAGCCCGAATGGGCAACCAAATTTAATAGAATCTGTATTTTTTCTCGTTGTTTGGGCCAGCGAAAAAATTAATATTTTTATTTCGGGGGCTCCATTTTCGGGGGCTACTTTTCCAACTTTCGGGGGCTACAAATTTCCGGGCTCTTTTTCGAATTTCAGGGGCTACTAATAAGCTATAATGCTGTAAGTGATCATTTTATAAGCATTTGATCACAATCCAAACAGAAAAATCCCACCAAAAATCCAGAAAAAAAAAAGAAAAAAAATAATAATAATAATAATAATAAAAAATTCTTTTTTTTCGGGGGCGAATTCGCACGCCTCCCCCGTGTATTTTTTTCGCTGGTTTGGGCAACCCGATACGGGTTTTGGCACACTATAATTTGAAAAATCTAGTTTTTACTTGACCGACTAGGCCAAAAGGCAAGAAAGTTAATTTCTAGCATTGCATAAAAGATCAAACTTTAGATCTATGTAACATCCTGAAACTGATCCTCTTTACTGCATTTTTTATTGCAGTTTTCAAAAAATTATATTACTGTTAGCAAACACAATATCTGACATGTATCATAATATGTGGCTCTGGTTTTTTTAAAGGTGCCAAAAGGCTTAATGGCACTTTGAGGGCCTGTATTTTTAAAAACATACTGAACTGAAAACTTATTTTTGTATTTTCTTATAGCATCCACCTAGATTGATCTCCCATACCTTAACGAAAATATTTGGACTTCCCTTTATATAGGTCAGATAACCCTAAAGGGCCAATTGTTAACGGAAATTTGTCAACCAAAAATGGGTTCAATTATGTTCAGGTATAAAAAAACACTAACAGATTTTTTTGTTTTTTTATTTGTTGATAATTATGAACGAGTGTGAGTTAAACTTTCAGAAAATTAACGGCGCTTAATATGTAAAGTAATATTTTGACAGTACAATGCCATCAAAATTGGTGTTTCGGACGTTACATCCTCCGTTAACAATTTAACCCCTCATTACCCCTACCAGTACCATAATTTATTGAAATGATATCAGTATGAAAATTGAACTAACAGTTTCCTCATCATATTGCCTAAAAGGGAAATGACTGATTTCTTAAGCCAGCGATAAAAAAAAAAAAAACATGAAATGCACACATGCTCTCATTTTCCGTTAACAATTTTGTAACGTCCGAAACAATATTTCTTTAGAAATAATTTTTAAAAGGGGGATAACACAAACAATTATTTATCTAAGTTTTGAAGAGACTTGATGTACCCTCCCAACACAGAAAAAAATAATGTAATAGCTTATTGCGTTATGATTATATATTCAAAATTAACTTTCCGTTAACATTTGTAACGTCCGAAACAAATGTAACGTCCGAAACAAAAAATGTAACTTATAAGCTCATAAGTCACAGGAAAGGGCACATTATATGAATCAATCATCATAATATAAAATAGTATTCATTTTTAAACAAATTTACACATGAATTGGGTAATTAATTGCCAAAACAAATGTTTGAGATCAACCAATGTAAACAAATGTGTTTCGGACGTTACATGGGGTAATTGTTAACACAAAATTGATATTTTAGTGCATTTATTTTCAAAATGATAATATATGGTTATTATTATTCATTTAGATCATGTAAATGAAACATAATCATCAAAATACATGATGCTTTAACAACATTTAGATGCTTAGTCTGCCCCAAATCCACATTTTCACCAATTTTTCATCGATTTTTCTCAGCTAATTTGTAACCACTAAAGTTTTACAAGACACTTGATATAGTGAATGATATGACTAATCTACTTGGAACAATAACCTTTCTTTTGTGGAACTGAAACACTACCTGCTGCAACAACTCCTGTATTTTGTTTACCATTTACAGAATCTTTTGTATGGTATTGTGAGCTCGTTTCGGACGTTACAAAATGGTGTTAACACACATTTTGATTGCACAAAAAATTCAATTTGGAACATTTAAAAAAGTATTATCTACATTTTTCATGATCTATATGCTTCCTGCTCTAGCAAAAGTGTTTTGAAAAATAAATGATCAGTTATTTGTCTCTGTGAAGGAACTTTTATTTAAAAATGTGAGGAATTGCTATTTTTGCCCCATAATTGTTCATGTTGTAAAGTACACAGAACTACATGTATACTGATTTTGTTTTTTGTATCACATCAAATGCATTATTAGGTTGATTGCCTTTATAATGTTCTATAAGAAAGAAATGTTAAGTCTCTGTTTCATCATTCATTTAGTGGAAATATAGACATTTTCATTAACAAAGCCTTTCAGTGGTATACAAAAGTACAGTATAACTATGCTAAATTTACTCTTCTGATATCATTCATTAGTTGCAAAAATACTTAAACTTGATAAGAAGAAAATAATCTGCGCTGATCCACATGTTTTACTGACAATAATTACAATGTTAATCATTTGTATTTTAAAAATCCACATGTTAAAACAAAAGTTAGTTTTGAAATACTATATGGCATATGCCATGTAAACTATCTATAGGTACATGTACAGTACACCCAGATAATTCCTTATCTTATTCTTAAGACAATTTCCAGAACATTAATGGTTTATGATCAATTACATTTTTGTGCAAGTCAACTATCTTTGAAAAATATAACCATATCTGCTGGAACAAATATAATTTCTTGACCATAACCTTATGTGGTACATACAAGTGTACTGTACATGTGCCATTATAACTTGAATTTGAGGTTTTGCTAATATCATATTGATCAGTAATATGCATTTCTGACAGTTATTCTAATTTTCGATAATAGTTTGATAAAATTAGTTTGAGCTTCATATTTTATCAAAATAAGAAAATGGAAAATTTAAATCATGTCATTGTACAATACATATCTTTTATCTTTTGTAAAATGATGAAGGAAACTCTGGAAAGTCACATCGATCATCCTTTGACTGTATATAATAACAGTTTCTAATTGCATGTAATATTTGTACAAAATCTTGGATTTTGTCTATCAATATGGACTTCATTCACTATCCCTTTCGTTGGGAGTTTAATTAATGCACATATTTATGGGCTTTGCTTGAAAAATTCATGCAAACAAAGCGAGTTAAGATGTTTTGAAGTGATGTTAACAGAATGTAACGTCCGAAACAAAATAGGGTATGTCATAACATAATGCAACTTTGCTACAATAAATTATAGATCACAATTCTCAAATTGTAGTTATTGTAGTACTAGGTACTTCATAATTTCACTAAAACCCTTAAAATTGTCTCTACTTTGGAGATCTGAACATAATTATAGATAAATCAAATTTACATGTACTGTAATGCATAATGTCATATATGGTTGATAGAAGACCCCTTTCTGTGCTATGAAGTTAATTTGACCATTTCAAAGAAGAATTTGGATAGATTTACATCTAATCATATACTTTCTGTATTTAAATATTCCAAAACAGCAAAGATTTAAACCACAACTGGTCATAGAAGTGTGAAAAATGGTAAATGTTAACAATATGTAACGTCCGAAACACATACAAGAATGAAATTTGATTTTTTTTTGCAAGTGTCTTGCTCCAATTTTATATCATGTAAATATGTCCTATCATGTATTGTTTCCATACAATAAGTTTGAACCAACAACAGTAAAAAAAATTTGCATTATAAAAACTTCAAATTGCAAAATCCAAATTTTAAGGCTATTTTTCACTTTAAAATGACATAAAAACTAAAATTTAAGAAACAGAAGCCCACAAAATGGCACACATGATGTCAGAAGCCCACTTTAATTATTTGTATTATTTGTAATGCCATTTGGAATAGTAGGATTTTAGTATGGCAATGTGAAAATGTATCATATTTTTCTTTTAAATATAGGAAATCCTAAATGTTCATAGATATTTTGCAGAATTGGGGATAGATTAAGCCCAGATATTTATATTTCACGAAAATATAAGTTGTGTCAATGTTAAAAAAACATGTTTGAAGTTAGTTCACTTAATTTCAATTTTGACCATGTTGGTTGACACATTTGGCATCTTTAAAAAAACCAGTGCCATGTATATAAAACAAACACTTGTTCTCCTTCTGCAAAGCAGGGCTCAACACTAGCACATGCCCGGGGTAAGTAAAATTTGATGTTGGGCGAGTAAAATTTCATCAGTTGTCTAGTTTGCTTGCCCGATCTGCAATCGGGCAACTAAAAAAATGTTCAACTACGAGAGAACAATGTACTTTCATATCTAGCAGTAAGAGGGCAGCCAAGTAAATTTCATATCTGTACAGAAGAAAATTAGTGTGGAGGATTGAGTATTATATGATAGTATAGATAGATAGATAAATGGTATTTATTGCTTCATGAATGGCAGTTTCGCAACTGAATTTCACATGAGTTACACACGTTGAAAATATAAATACATTGTAAAAAAAAACTGTTCTGTCGGCAAAGACGTTTTTCATCACAATTTCATAATACAGGAAGAGAGACGGCCCATATCCTGTTGACTAGTATTGTGACGTAGTTCAAATCTCTGTTTGCATCACTTGATCTGAGACAAAAGGGCATTTCCATGCACAGTGGCAGTGTAATCCATAATCAATTTGCCATTTGAGTCGTGAAGGAATCCTTTGTCAAAATCCACAAAATTTACTTTGAACTCCAGCAGTTCTCACATACATGTACTTCGTTGTATTCGTATTACCAAAAGAAGCATGGAACAGATTTTAAGTTTTCCAATATATTTCTCTTTTGTTATATAAAGATATGCATGATTGATGTACTCAGATTTATAAATCTCTAGTGGAGAATTTTAACTGTGTACAAAGTCAGTGCAATGAGTTAGTGAATATCACTTTGCATTTTCGCTCATTGCACGGCCATTTGACACTCATTACCCATGGAGTTTTCACATACTGTATGATATCACTCAGTGGACATATAAGATCACAAAAATGCATATTTTATCAACCGTTCGTCAGTTTTTTGCAGTGTCAACAAAGTTACTAGATCCCTTTAAATGCTGCTACTGGTCAATGGGGAATAATAATGTATGGCCACATTGGGACAATTATTGGTAATTTGCTTGGAATTGCCTTGTGTACTGTACATATTATTAGTCAATGCCATAACGATTCTAGAGGCAATTTCCAGAAATAATTGCATCTTTCCAGTGCGCATAATTATGTTGTGTTACATGTTTCACCTCATCAACTGTCTTTTGTTCACATGTCTCTTTCAGTTCCTTGATTTATTTCTTTGATCCTCCCTACCTCTATTCTTCTCTAAGCCTTACACTCTCATCACATTTTCTTTGACTGCAGCCACTTAAAGGGGTATTCCGGGCCTGATAAAACCATTCGTTATTTGAAAAAGCAGAATAAGAGGCATAATTGGTAAAAATTTGATCAAAATCAGACAAGAAACACGGGAGTTATACCTATTTGAACATCATGTGATAATGAGCGATCGTTTCAAAATTGCCGCCATATATATGCAACATCATTGACGAGCAACTCGCCATGGCTTTAGTACATGAAAATACACTTATTTCTCATTTTCGTTGCTAAAAAAAAAAATTTCTCTGCTTGTTTTCACGAATTCATAGAAGAATATCGATGGGCCAACCTCTTTGGAATTTGTAAGCTCATAAAGTTGCTTTGTTATTAAGAAAATTTAAATTTGGTAAAATTTCCATGTAGAAGTAAAAATGGCTGCAGCTCGCAAGTGACGTCACGATCGATAGCAATTGCGAACGATACTAAAAATCGGAGCAAAGTTCATCCTGTCATAACTTTTTTATTGCTCTACCGTTTTGGCTCAGATTTTCGATCATGATTCTTCATATTCACTTCATTTTTTAGCAAACATCACATTTCTGGGGTGGAATTCCCCTTTAAGGACCCACCCATGCCTCAGTTGCTTTCATTGTTTTGTGTCTCCGCCTCCTTTCCTCTTTCCAGCCCCCCTTCCATACATGTGTTTATGTTGGTATAATATATTCTGTGTTTTTTCTGTAGTAACTGTCATTTGTGCCCCGACGAAGATTCTGCTAGGATCGAAAGCTAGGCTGTATACGACTCATTTTACCACATTGGCGATTTTTTAGTAAACAAGCAGTTTTCAGCAGTATTTTCCATATACATGTTTCTCTCCTATCCATTCCTGAATAAAGAATGCTAACTCCATGCAATTTTTGCATTCTATTTCAAACTATGGACAAGGAGTAGATGTTTCGTCGGACTGGCGTAGTGAGGGAAGCGTACTATTGCGTAGGCATGGCGTACAGTAGCGTAGTGTTGCGTAGACTTGCGTTGGCATGGCGTACAGTAGCGTAGTGTTGCGTAGACTTGCGTACTTTCTGCGTTCAGTGTCTACGCAGACAGTACGCGAAAAAAATTAAACATGTTGAATTTTTTGCGTCCTTCTCGCGTACCCCTCTGCGTACCTCAGCGTATAGTTGCGTAGGGCAGCGTACACTCGGCGTAGTCGGTACGCAACACTACGCAGGGCCCGGTGTGAAACCCCCTTTAGACTTAGGTCAGGAGAGCCCTGACTGGGGCCTGTTTCATGAAAGGCTCATAACTATGTTCGTACACAACCTTGGTATAACTTTGACATTTATGGCAATACGTGTTGCATGAAAGCGTCTTTGCTGTTATACTTCCAACCTTGTCCTTTGTGATCGGAACAAACGCCATCCGTATGTCCTTACTGTAGATCAGCCACAGCCACGTGATAGTTAAGATGGTCTTAGCTAAGAGCCTTTCATGAAACAGGCCCCTGTAAATTATAAGCTTCAATACAATAGAAAAATGTCTGAGCAACACAGCCAACCGGAAATGTATTCGCAGACATGTCTGAGATGCAATGCAAGCTGGCATTGGATATCCCCCTTTTAAACAGGGAGGGGACAAAATTAGATCACGTCTTACGTCATATAACTCTTGTGAGAAAAGAACAAAAATCGATGGGATTCAAGTCAAGCTCGGAAGATCTACTATCTCTTCCTACCCCTAGCCCTCAAGTTCCTCTTTGATCAGCCGTATGATATACACTGTCTTGCAAGAATGTAAATTGGCAAGTACAGCCTTACAATATTAGACAAGTTCCATAATATATACATTTTAATTGTTTATATTTAATATAAACAATTAAAATGTATACATCCATTCTTTAATGCATGGACATTATTATGTTTACAAACTAATATACTTGTAAACATAATAATGTCCATGCATTAAAGAATGGATACAATATAACCCCCCCCCCCCCCCCCCCCAAAAAAAAAAAAACAACAACAAACAAATATAAAATTCAAAATTTACACCATCTTAGGTCATGATTCATGATTTAACAAAGATAATCTTTTCATTTTGCTTATTACGGTAAAACAAAAATGTAATTGTGACGTTATTAGCTTTTTTGTGTATATATGATGTCACATTTAGGGCTTGAATTTGATGATTAAAGAACAACTTTCATGTCCCCTTTGTAATCATATTTTAAAGTAAACAATGAAATGGCATTTTAGATCATTGCAGACTTATGTATATGGTTTATTATGAAAGATGAGCCCTTCCAATTCCAAGTGTATAAGAGGGGTATATAATGTCACTTATCTCTATGATCATACACTGAAGTATTAGACAGCTGGTAGCCGAGTCAAAGTCTAAAAAACTTTGAAGGAATCCAGGGGATGACATTTTGATCTTACTTAAATTAGAATGTAGGCATGCAGGCCACTTGTTTTATGCAGTCATCACAGATTAATAGGGACAGGTCCCTAGAATGCACACTGAATACTATTACCTGCATGGTATTAGTAAGAGAACCACATGTAGAACCTCCTTCGTAATAGCAAGGGATTATTAGTTCTGTAAGGGAACCGGTTTCACGCAGTCACCCCAGATATCGTGGACAAGTCCATTATAAATATGCCCACTAAATACTATTACTCTCTGTATTTATTAGTTCTACGGGAACCTGTTTTATGCAGTCTTCACAGATTTACAGCACGGACATTCCGACAAGTCCCTTATATATGCACACTAAGGCTGTAGTGAAACGGTTACACGACGGTTAACCGACCGGCATCAGCAAAAACGTTTTCATTTTCACGGTTTCGTTTTTGTTTTTTTGTTTTTTTTTTCCATCCCCATTCTATAGATTCGGTCAGAAAATGGCACGTTGAACCCTGCCAATCTATTGCTAAAGTAAAGGTATGTTACATGTATCACAAATAAACAAAACAAATAAACAAATGGTAAGAGGATTAATGAATAGATTAGACTGGTCTAGAGCCAAATTTAGAAGAATCATTTGTGATGAGATATCCGAAGGCTTTCATCTTGACCGGTTTGTAGACTAACATGGCCCTGCTGATTCCAATTGAAAAAACGGACAGATATCGGATATCTTTTTTCTTTTTTTTTTTTTTTTTTCCCGGTTACCCGTTCGGTTAAATGGTTTTTGCCGTCGGTTAACCGGTTTTCAAAATACCTGACTTTACTACAGCCTTAATGCACACTATTATTACCTGCAGTATTAGTGGGGGAACCTCATAGAACCTCCTTCGTAATAGCAAGGGATTATTAGAAGGGAACCTGTTTCGTACAGTCATCACAGATTTATAGCACGGACATTCCGACAACGACAAGTCCCTTAAATGCACACTATTATTACCCGCAGTATTAGCAAAGAATCTCTTTTGTAATTGAAAGGGATTATTAGAAGGATATCAGATAGGTTTGCTGTTATCAATCTAAGGAAGAGGAAGTAAAGTTGAACTCTTAGGGCAAGGTCAAATGCTAGATCCTAGTAGATGTACATAATGTAGTTGACACATGGACAGATCCACGCTTGATGGTAGATCTTAACTTTGTTGACATGTAAAAACTAAAGGGATGATAAAAATGTATATTTCTTTGATCCTATACATGCATGTCCACCGTGTGTCTTAACATTAACTTTATTGTGCCTAACAATACGTAACGCAAATGTACATGTATATTTGCAATTTGTCTGCTTTCATTTTCGCAAATAATACAATGTAGATCTCATGCATTGACCTAAAGATAATGTGGTTTTTCATAAATTCATTAAAGAGGCAGTTAGGATTTGTGAATCAGATGCATGGTGCCAACTTGCAAACACCTTGCTCACAGTGCGGATTACACATTGCCTCAGTGTTATGCAGTGCACACAAACTAGCCTAGTTAGTTCAAAATGGCAACCCACGGT
Source organism: Echinarachnius parma (assembly GCA_037951105.1). Lineage (NCBI taxonomy): Eukaryota > Metazoa > Echinodermata > Echinoidea > Clypeasteroida > Echinarachniidae > Echinarachnius > Echinarachnius parma. The sequence goes on from JBAMJV010003745.1 coordinate 227,917, forward strand.
GAAGCAACCCCACCCATGACAATATTTAAAGGGTACCACCACCCAAAAATAATATTCTTATTAAAGAAAGGTAACATCTTTAGTATTCCATTCCATCAACAAGTTCACAAAAATATGTTTCCAGAAAAAAAAAAAAATTGGAAAACGCCTCACCATTCTAAAGCATGCGTTCATGCGGTCTGAATTGCGAAGACTAATGTGTGCAGAGCGAACGAATCGCCCGGGATTCTATTGTCTACAAACGTACGCGTGAATCGCATTGACTCACTCGCAAATGTTTGGCCCGTACGAACCAGGAAATAGTAGTGGTTCCGTAAGTGGTGGAAATTAATTGCTTTGTTTATGAATTACACAACACTTTGCAAAATGTTGGGTATCTATTTAATATCACAAAACGGTACCATAATAATATGTTGTTCTTTGCCTGGTGGTCCCCTTTAACTGTTTACAAGACTTCCAGCATGTCTGGTAGATATGTTGGCTCAGAAGTCAGAACCATGACCTTATGACAGACATTGCAAAAAAGTCTGGGCGATTGTATTACCAAATTAAAGGATCCATCTAGAAACAACTTGTCAAAATTCACAAAACTCACTTAGAACTCTAGTGGTTCTCACATACCTAGCTATATTTATATTACCAAGAGAAGCATGGAATGGGTTTTGCTTTTCCTTAGTTTTTCTGTTATAAAGATATTTATAATTGAAAAGTATGGATTTGAGAGACTCTCAACCATGTACAAAGTTAGTGCAATGAGTTAGCAATATCACTTTGTATTTTTTGCTCATTACTCAAATTACTCATATGACATTCATTTCCAATTGAATTTTCACACATGACTCAGATGGCATATCAGATCACAGAAATACACATTTTATAAACCCTTTGTCAGTTTTTGCACAGTATGTATATCACAGTAACTAGATGATAGATCCCTTTAATTCACAGCAAACATTGCATTACCATGAATTAACCAATTTGCTCCATGTCTTGTAAATGTTTTGTGGCTCAGTAAATGTGTTAGCCCTTCAGTAAAATAGTTCGAGCAATGAAAAGGGTTTCATGGGAACGTCCCCCATTCAAGGGTCTTTTTGGCTCGATGGATGAGCACCGGTCTAGCAATCCAGAAGTTTAGGGTTCGATTCCTGGTGGCGAAGCCTATTTTTCTTTGCTCATTTTCAATCTTTTTAAAATAGCACTAGGGGAATACAATGTAGGATTTAATGCAAATTGGGTTATGACTTCTGAACAACTTTATATGGCAACATCTGCAATATCTGTCTGCATAAATGTGACATTTATTTTTCATTATCCATCTTTCTGTGTAATATTCATAACCCCTTCCTCCTACATTTATGTTAAAGGGTACCACCACCCAAAAATAATATTCTTATTATAGAAAGGTAACATCTTTAGTATTCCATTCCTTCAACAAGTTCACAAAAATATGTTTTCAGAAAAAAATATATAATTGGAAAACGCATCACCATTCTCAACCATGCGTTCATGCGGTCTGAATTGCATAGACTATATGTGTGCAGAGCCAGAGCGCCCTGTGCAGAGCGAACGAATCATCCGGGATTATATTGACGTACGCGTGAATAGCATTGGCGCACTCGCAAATGCTTGGCCCGTATGGAACCAGGAAATAGCAGTGGTTCCGTAAGTGGTGGAAATTAATTGCTTTGTTTATGAATTACACAACCCTTTGCAAAATGTTGGGTATCTATTTTATATCACAAACGGTACCAAAACATATAATAATGTGTTGTCCTTTGCCTGGTGGTCCCCTTTAATGAACCGTGTATGGCCAGTGGGAATGGTAATATTGAATACCGTATTAAAATACAGTCAAACCTGTCGATACAGACCCCGGGGGGGGGGGGGGGGGCGGTGACTCTCATACAAAAGTGCTACATCAACCTCTGAAATGGACCCTAAATGGCGTATCGCACCATCATAAGTTACACTCCTAAATGGTTTAATGCTTTGAAAACCTACCCTTAATGGTGCAAAATGCACCTGAAAAGGTACCCTTTTTGTGATTTTTTTTTTGATGAATACTAAAAACCACCCCTTTTTAAGAAAATGTTGACGACGCCGTATAGTTGAAAATTATACCATTTCAATGCTTTTTTTGGACGCGGTTGCATAGGCAGTCATGTTGTATAATTTGTTTTGTTCATTTTTATATATTTACAATTCTCAGACATTGTAATCAATTTATCCCATCCTATACTGAAAACAACAAGCATTCTCAGTCAAATAAAAAGAAAGAACAGATGCGACATAGTCATGTATACAGCGAGGGGGATTTGGTTCACCATTTTCATTTCTTTCTTTTTTTCCCCCCGTGTTTTGGCTCACGGGGCCGATTTCAAAGGTTCAAGGGGGCAAAATCGCCATATTTTGCCCCCGTGTATTTTTTTTTGCTGATATGTCAGTATGCAAGTTCATATTCTAAGTGTAAATACCGTAGTTGCTGGAGAACCCGGACGGGGGGAGAACCCGGCCAAAAAATGGACAGGGCTACCTTTGAAATTAGATTTGCCGAGAATGCACTGAACATGCGACTCGAAACTTATATCAAACGATTTATCTGCATATTGCTCATAAAATACATTCTGTAGTCCTCCTGGTTATCCAGAAAATCGCTTGAAAGTCAGTCTTTAAACTCCAAAATTTGTTATTTTTTATTTTATTCACGATAATTTGAGATTACAATTTTTATAATCTTTATTCTCGCTTTTGTAAATCTACGCTCAGTAGTTCATTTCGGTAGAAACTTACACCAATTGGACCGTAATATCGCGTTGCCTTCGCTGATAAAAAATTATCGCTCAACGGCAAAGCGGGTTTTCGCACGGCGCGATTTCATGCACGAAGGTTCAATTTATCGCAGTGCAGGAGAACCCGGACACCGCGCACGGTGCGTGTACAATGTCAATGACGCACTGTGTTGTGTGTGACTGTCCGGGTTCTCCAGCACCCACGGTATGTACATCTAAAGGACAAGAAGTGACACAGCTACAAACCAATTTTGTTGAATAAAAAGTGATTGAATGTGTGCCTGTGTGGAGTAATCAAATGTAATGAATTAGTTCCATACTACAGGTCAACAAGTCATACAAAGAATTTTCTGGTCACAATCGCATCAAAATAAGTAATTTATGCATTTCCTCGACTTCTCTCCGTATTTAGTCCGTGTTGTATCGCGACTTCTGAACGATCGATGATCGCGCTTCGGTCTCCATTCAAGTACCGCGCCTGCCGAATAGACGGCAGATCTGACGCGCGCGTTTAGTGGTCGTACGGGGATCGATCGTTCAGAAGTCGAGGAGGTGCATAAATTACTCATTTTGATGCGGAATGGAGCGAAAAATCATCATTTTTATCCAAAGTTGTATCACATATTTATCTGCTAATCGGTGGTAAGTACCGTATCATAAGTATCATTTTAAGCACAATTATCGTGCACATAAAATAATAAATTCGGGGGCACTATTAGCTCGACCTAGAACGCTAGAGTTACTAATTCTCTGGACTGAACTCTGAAGTTCCACGGCCAAACCATGAATGATATTGATGGCATTCAATTTTATTAGTTAGAGTAGAAAATATATAACCTTTATAAGAAATACCTTGTCCTTTACCTTGTTCTTGCTTCCTGAAAATTTAAAGGGAAAACAACTGATAAATTTAACTTACCATCATCACGGCATGCATGATGACCAAAATTGGCACTGCCAGGCATTGCATTGGGTTCGACTTTAGACTTCACTTTGTGAATGATGATTGATGAACTCCGATCCTGTTGTCCAAGAAAGAATCAATCAATTATAATTATGTCCACGTTCCCTAAACAGAAATACGTTATGGCGCTGATAGTCTACCGAATTTACACATTAATGCAGAATGCTTTTGGTACTGTGGTGGTTACAATAAAACGTCTAAATATTGATTAAATGCATTGCATTGATGCTGCCGAGTCGAGTGCTGGTGATCTACTGCAGTACCCTCGAGCTTCACTTTCAATCAACGAACGTTGAGGGCGTATAACACTTGCGTGTTGCCTCGAGGAAGGTCAACTCGAATTATTTTTTGTGACCACTTGAAGGGCGCCCCAGTTGACAGTAACGTTTTTCCGTAGATTGTAGATTTGATACACCAACCAGAAGTCCGATTTGGTACAGATTGACACTGAACATATATTTTTTTCTGGACATTTTATCAGATATGTGAAATGTAACCAAAATTGGTCATTCAAATTAATTTTTTAATAAAAGAAGTTACACCGGCATTCCGAAGTTATTATACATATTTGGCATTTCAACTGTGTGTGCAAATCACAATAGTGACTGAGCCTTTTAAAATAGCAGACGACAACATTAACGTACAGCTGTTGAACGGCGGAATCCAACTTTCACAAAATAGTAAGTCGATTTTATTTTAAAATGCTGTAATACCTTATTTTATAGATTGTGTCTACTTGTCATCATGTCGACAATTTGATTGAAATAATATCTGAAACTAGTTTGTGAGTTCACTTTCATTAGGCCTATTAATTTGAAAGAAATATTTGGAAGTGGAATACTGGTCTAAGCCTGAGGGCGGGGCGCGGCTGGAATAGATCGACAAATCTTTTGTTTTTGTGGCATCTTTTAACATTTAATTTCAGTCTCTTACTGTCGGCCATTCTATTACTAAAATAACCAGTAAAATAGGCAATGAAACGATTCATTTTGTCGATCGATCTAACACTAAGACTGAATAATGGATGGCAACAAAGACATGCAAGTGCTGAACTTCTAAAAGTAAAAGTCGGTAACTTCACCGGCTTTGCCTTTGCCGGTGCCGGTGGGCTAGAACTAGAAGTGAGCCACGCCGGTCTTGTCGGCAGGCGAAGCTAGGCTAAGGTGTCCCTCTCTCATACTCGGCTTCTCTGGCCGTATCGACAATCTGGACTAATTAATATACTCGGCCTTAAAACGATGGTTTGCCATCTACCTTAGATAATCCAAGAACCGGTAATGTTTAATCACATTAGATTTAGAGAGATCAGTTGACTTGTCCTAGCATCTTTCAATGATTTATTAATCATTGATTTGTATTGCGGTACCGACTCCTGCCTGGCCCTGGTTAGTGGTTAATAATATTTTTTTTTAATTTAAATTAAAAACAAGAAAGATTCCGAGAGTGAGAGACTGACCCTAGGCCTGGCTTATTGTTTTCTTCCAGCCACTGCACTGACATTCAATTTGTCCTGCAAACACATGCCAGCCCCAGACTGGAAAGCATTAATTCACATTTGTATCTGATGTTTTTGTTCAACCCCTTTATTTAATACTCTGATAATCTGATTGCACGTTTAAGATGTATCGTTTGTAGCCCATTCTAAATCATTGATGACAATACAAAATGATGGACCAAGAAATGTCTATTAAAGTAATAAAAAAACTTCTTTTCAAGGATTTTTTTTTTTTACGTTTACTTAACTGGCTCTTGACTGAAAAGTAAATGTAGTACCTAATCATCAGTTTAAACCCTAAAGTCAATCAATCAATTTTGCATTTTTTAACTGAGACTTTACAGGAGCTCGTTTGTCATTTCACTGTTTTCTGGAGCTAATTACTAATTTGCACTCTCTGAACAGATGTATTTTTTTTACTATTTTGGTCTAGTATTTTCATTCCACATCAAGAACATGTTAGTGAAATTAAGTGAATATTTTTTCTTATGAATGTTATATTTTTTTCATCTCATAGGAATATTTTGAGGATGTGATTCAACAAGGACTGGCGACTGGTGATAGGCTGGTGTTACAGTGGTACTTCAGGATTACTTATCTGCCGGTTCTTTACTCGCTATGCACAGCTAGTCAGCTATCCACAGGCACAGGTATTCTTTCTACTATAATTTAATCATCCCACTCATTTTTTGTGCAGGATTCTTTTTTTTTCTTCATAGGTTAGCTTTTTCCCCGTTATTTATAATTAAGTATTAATTTGGATAAGAGGAATAATTAAGGCCATTCAAGTTTTTCTTTTCATATTTTGAATTCATTATTTATTGGTATTATACATCCTAACTATCTCGGAGATCAACTTCTCAGTGAATTTATTTATTGGTTTGTGGCAATGAATGATAAAACTTTAAGCTATATAAATAATTCAAGCAAATTCATTCATTGTGTTCAATATCATTTGTCACATTCTTATTCAATTTATTTGCATGTTTTGGTAATTTTTGTTGATAACTTTTATTACTGTACATGCTTTTTGAGGTCAAGACAATTTATTTTAAAGTTTATAAAGTTTTATTAATATTAACTCATTCATGACTGTTCCCTAAAAATACTCCACTCTGTTTTCCATGGACTCGAAAATATGTTATACCAAAATCAATAAATGGGCTGAAAGTGCAATTGCTATCTATAGTCTAACATTCTTTCACTGTGTGTGTTTGCATTCTTTAATTACAGATCTTCAGACTATAGGAGCATGACAGATCACCATGGATGTTACTTGGTAGTGTTCACAAGCAATGGACAAGCCATGCTATATCAGGTACCTCGTTGTATAATGAAGTTTGGTATAAAAAGGTTCCACTGTAACAAAATTAGGCATTCATAATTCTTTTAAATCCAAACATATGGGAACTGATCAGAAATAAATTAATTTAATGAAAGTGAGCAAAGAAAATAGGATGATTTTACTGTGTTCTAACCCGCACTGAGCTAGAATGCATCTCATAGTGGTACTTTCCTGAACCCGTCTAGTATGTGCATTGAGGAAGAATCTTTGAAGGAGTGCCATGTAGCTCAGAGGTTAGAGACTTATCGAGCATGACCTTGCAAAAGTTGACGTCTCTAGTCATTTTAGTAGGTGAAATCATTTGCAGTGATACAGAATTAAAATGATGCAAGAAAAATGATATTTCCATAATCTAATTGTCTAACCCTTAGGCTCATTTCTTTTCTATTCTGAATCTATATTATAGATTTCCATTTTCCTTATGGTCAAGTTAAAAGAAAAATGATAAAATCGCCCCATAACAAAATTGATTGAATCACTTTCATTGTAGGCAAACCTGAATAGATGTAATATTTTTTTTGGTGAAAATTGATCATTATTATAGTGGAACCTCTTTATAAGGAGACCTGTTATCACATAAGTTACCTGATAATGATATAGTGAGGTAATTGCTTTAAACCCAAGGCTATCTGAGAACCATCATGCTCGTTATAACAAGGTTTCACTTTACAGATTGGTAAAAGATCTTAGTTAGACTGATGAAATGGCTGTTACAACCTTTTGTTATTTCAAGATCTGAATTTTAAAAATTTTCCCAGGTTTTTTCTGTAGTATATTATTAGGGTTTTTTTCTTCCGTTTTGGTAGTCCACCAGCGCGGTTCCAGACTAGTTGCAGTCTAGACAATTCTAGATTTGCCTAACTGAATGTAGGTCAAACAGTGACCTGTTGTTGTACTTGTAAACAACATATTAAATTATGTAGACTGCAATTGCATTGTACATGTGATGTGCATGGGGTGCATGCATAGCTTTAGGCATGCACTTTCTGTATACAACCAGAGTGTATATAACCAGTGTGTACATACAAGCTGATTTTCATATACTCTCCCAATGAGTTCAATAAACGATGCATGAAAGAATGCATTCTTAACTGAAACGAATGGTGCAATGTGTAATTATTGGTGGTTTAGACGACCAGCCTTCAATTTAGCTCAACATGCATGCAGAGATTACATTTCCAAGCCCCTTCTCAGGCTAGCTTTAAAAACATTTTTTTCCTTCATATTATAATTATCTCTCAAGGCTCAACCATTTGCTTTGTCTTTCAACAAGAGGACATCATGTTTAAATCTATTCAACTCTCACTCATTCATTTGATTTACAGTCAAATTATAATGTATTACAAACTTGGTCTCGGTGTGTAGATAAATAGATTCATGCAAAAGCCACATTTTTATCAATGAATGGTTTACTTGCATTTTTTGCTTGCATCCATCTACAACTTTCAATATTGCAAACAAAATAATCTATGAAATATCATAATTCAAGAACAAATCTTATTACTTTGGTATCTAATGTTTATTTCTTATTTTTAAATTGAAGCTAAATGAGAGATATTTGTTATTTTGTTGGCACACTGATTGTGGTGATAATGGTTAGTGGATGATGTTGAGTGTCACGGTGGAATTCCTGATTGGAGAGCTCCTCTTAACTAACAGGGTGTATGAAGTGTGGCATGATAACCCTATATTTTCCTCTTGAGGTCAGGATATTTTTGTCAAATCATTGCGAAACATGTATGTTTTACTATTTTGACCCCCTCCTGTTAAATGATTAGTTGAAAGGTGGCTATGATTGATGGTGATTAAAGAAATTGATGTAAATTATTTTGTTTTGATAAATGGTGCATAGTCTTCAAGCCTGAAGCTGCACTTTATTGGAAGAGGAATAAGACATCGACATCTATTCACTGGAATATTAAAGGCTTGATTCTGGACCACCCCCATCCTTTACCCAAATGAGAAACAAAATGGAAGTATTATATTAATATTATGCCAGTTTCCTTTTACGCTGCCTAGCTTCCCTTTTTTGTTGTTGAGTTCCTGGAGTAAAGATTTACAAAATAATTCTATCTATTTTAGGCATTAAACCCCAATTTACATCTACAATGCAATCATGACCACATATTCAATGAAAGATAATAAAGGGGTTCAAATAAGTAAGCCTACACTCCTAAAGAATGGACACCATGTTTATTTAGGCTAATTTCTCCCCACTCATGGTCATACTGGTTGATGCAGGCAACTATGTACATGCCTTTGGGGTTGGATAGTCTTATACCCCCCCCCCCCCCCTACAAAAAAAAATGCAATTTGCACATGATTTGAATTGACTTTTCTTTTTGTTTTGCAAACCAGATCTAATTTAAATGTAATTAAACCTGGTCAAACGTACTATTACCCCCAAATAAGGGCTTAAGGCTAAGACCTATCTAAATAGGGCCTACCCTACCCTAGCCTGCCTAGGCTACGTCTAAGCTAGACATTTCTTTTTTAACTTGACCAACAAAAACAGGTATCAAATTCAAGCGAGTAAAAAGGTCCAATAGTCAATACAAGACTCAAAGATTGAGGTGAAATCTCCAAGAACAAGACTAAGTTACATGATTTGGGTTGGAATTGATAAACTGGATCTCCTTCAATAATGATACAAAGTAGGCCATACATTATATAAGGTAAAAATAAAACCACCGCTTTCGTATAAAGACCGAGACGGGGGACCGAGACTGACTGCATGAATCTATGAGCTAGCGTCGAGTCAGAGCCGGCCGGAGCAGAAGCCCGGTGAATGAGCGGCAGACTAGCCTCGCCTGCCGCCGACCCGACCGGCGTAGCTCATTCTCAGACACCGTATCGCGAAGTCACTTGCCGGTCACTATCGTACGTATACAATGTCAATGGCAAGAGTAAGTCGCACATTTGTTTTAAATAAAGCACATTAATGTGCTTAATCGGCAGAGTCGCCACAGAGTCTAGTTCTAGTTTAAATGATGTTATACGCTAACGTCAGTTAATTATCCTAAGTCTAAGACAGGAATAAATAGCATACAAATACAATTCCGGCATTTTGAAGAATGCTCGTTTTTGTCGTCTGCTTAATATCTCGATACGTCATCCTCACTCACAAACGGTTTTTGTACACACAGTTTTGCCGACAAAAATTGTTATATCATGAAAATGCCGATGCGGTTTATTTTAATAAGACTATGATTGGAATGAACGATTTTGTAAAAAATTCCCATATTCATGAAATGTCAAACAAAATTATATATTTAGTGTCAATCTGTACAAAATCGGACATCTGGTGTATTTATCAAATCTACAATCTACCGAAAAACGTTACTGTCAACTGGGGCGCCCTTCGAAATGGTCACAAAAAATAATTCGCGATTTCTCATAGACTGCGTGTATAACAATATACGAGTTGACCTTCCTAAAGGCAACACGGTCTCGTGTTTACCGCCCTCAACGTTCGTTGCTTTCAATATTGGTATTAATTTACGTGCAGTGTTAATATATGCAGTATCAATACACCTTCATCTCAGCTCAGCAGCATACACAAAATACGGCCCATACAACAATACACTAAATATTGACCTGTTGTATTCAAGAGATGGCGCTATTCTAGTAAAAAAAATCCACAGAAATACAATATAGAAATCAAAATCAAATCAAAATCACAGACCAAAATCCAAAACCATTATCAGAGCACATTATTTTAGTCAACACTATCAAGAACAGTAAATATATTATCCATTGCGGATATAGTATCGGAAATAATATCGCTAGTGATATATCAAGAACCATTGGAAAAACATGGTAAATACAAAAACAAATTCAAGTATAGGTAAACAAATTCTCTTTGAACAGTCGCCTCTTTGTATCATCATAATTTGGTCTTTTACATTTTCATGTTTAACCTGATCGCGTTGACCTGTCCATGTACAGTTCTGTCCTTTCTTTCCCATCTCCCCATTTCTTCCGATCTTCTCGACTATTTCCTCTATCCTCTGATGTTGAATACGCGCCCTTCCTTCAGCTCTCATAATATTCTCGTTCATTCTCAACCACATGCCCAAAGGCAATACTATTTCGCTTTTGTGAGCCCTGGCCCCGCCCTGGCCTACAAACTGCTACTCCCCATTTTTGTCTCTGTTTGTAAATGTTATGTTTTCATTGTACATTGTAATATGTTTTTGGTCGAATAAAATATTAATAATAACCTCTACCCTTTTCCTTATCACACTCCCTTCCTATCATTGTTTGAATATCACGATTGACTTTTCATTATTGATTTCGTGTCAAATTATAATATCTTGATAGTAAACTATATAAGTTTGACGATATTCTTTACTTCCCCTTCACAACTGATTTGATTCAGGCTCTTCCTTGCCTCCCCATCATCCCTATTCAGCCCTTCTTCTCCTCCTCTACTTCCTCCTCCCTATCATCATCATGTTCATCGTTTGCCACCATCGTCAGCATCATCATCATCATCATAATTATCATCATCACCATCACCATCACAATTAACATCATCATCAGCATCATCATCACCATCATCAGCATGACATCATCATCACCATCATCATAATCAACATCATCAACATCATCACCATCATTATCATCAGCAGCAGCAGCAGCAGCATCACCAGCATCATCATCATCATCATCACCATCACCATCATCACCACTATCATCACCATCACAATTAACATCATCATCAGCATCATCACCACCATCATCATGACATCATCATCACCATCATCATCATAATCAACATCATCACCATCACCACCATCATCACCATCATCATCATCAGCAGCAGCAGCATCATCAGCATCATCATCATCATCATCATCATCATCATCATCATCATCATCATCATCATCATTATCATCATCATCATTATCAGCATCATCAGCAGCAGCATCATCATCATCATCATCATCATCATCATCATCATCATCATCATCATCATCATCATTATCATCATCATCATTATCAGCATCATCAGCATTATCATCATCATCATCATCATCATCATCATCATCATCATCATCATCATCATCACCATCACCACCATTATCATCACTGTGAAAGGACTTTTCCTAAATCGGCCCGGGTATGCGTTGAACATTTTTGTCTCTGTTTGTAAATGTTATGTTTTCATTGTACATTGTAATATGTTTTTGGTCGAATAAAATATTAATAATAACCTCTACCCTTTTCCTCATCACACTCCCTTCCTATCATTGTTTGAATATCACGATTGACTTTTCATTATTGATTTCGTGTCAAATTACAATATCTTGATAGTAAACTAAGTTTGACGATATTCTTTACTTCCCCTTCACAACTGATTTGATTCAGGCTCTTCCTTGCCTCCCCATCATCCCTATTCAGCCCTTCTTCTCTTCCTCTACTTTCTCCTCCCTATCATCATCATGTTCATCGTTTGCCACCATCGTCAGCATCATCATCATCATCATAATTATCATCATCACCATCACCATCACAATTAACATCATCATCAGCATCATCACCACCATCATCATGACATCATCATCACCATCATCATAATCAACATCATCACCATCACCACCATCATCACCATCAGCAGCAGCAGCAGCAGCATCATCAGCATCATCATCATCATCATCATCATCACCATCACCATCACCATCATCACCACTATCATCACCATCACAATTAACATCATCATCAGCATCATCACCACCATCATCATGACATCATCATCACCATCATCATCATAATCAACATCATCACCATCACCACCATCATCACCATCATCATCATCATCAGCAGCAGCAGCATCATCAGCATCATCATCATCATCATCATCATCATCATCATCATCATTATCATCATCATTATCAGCATCATCAGCAGCAGCATCATCATCATCATCATCATCATCATCATCATCATCATCATCACCATCACCACCATTATCATCACTGTGAAAGGACTTTTCCTAAATCGGCCCGGGTATATACGAAACCTTGGTCGCGTCTCTCGGATGGTGATGATAAGGGCGGTTCCATGCGTTGAACACGACTGAAAAAATAAGCAACTATTATCATCATCAGGTTACTGTCCTCTTTGTGGGCTTCCAAAAAATAGTAATAGCGCCATCTTCCGTCTCCTTATATATACTCCTCTGTTCAATCTTTACGTTGAGCCATCGATATAAAAATATATAGTATATAAAGTATATATCGATGCGTTGAGCGCATTGCAAAAGTTTTTGACCTGCAAATGAGACCTACATCAGTGGCGTAGTGCATGGGGGCACGGGATGGGGGCCGGGGGGGGGGGGGGGTGGACTGGTGGTACTTTGCCCCTTTCAAATTTACAAGAACTAATCGGTGTGCTCATTCAGTCTGATCAAGCTACACCACTACCCTACTACATGATCTCGACATAATGGTATATGGTATTATTTGCCACTGTTCAGGTATCAGTTTATGATTTCAATTTTGACATTTCATTTTTGACAACGTGTGTAAACTATACTTTATATACCTTTATAATGTGCCCGTCTATAAGCAAACCATCCACTTTTGTTCTCCAATCAATACTCGGTATGTTTTCGTTCCAAATCAAGTCGGTATAATGATCATTATTGATAACAAAATAATATCCAATGTATACAATGTAAAACGTTTTTGGGGCTGTGCAGCAGGGCCCGGGTGAAGTCAGGCTGTATGGGTTAATAATGGAATGCTATAATTCATAAGGTCAACCAGCGGTTATTATGTTCTCGCCTTGCTATAATAGCTGCATCACTTACACCTCATTTGAAAATTAATAGGCTCGATAATGAACGGAGGTGACAGTGGCGAAGGGACTGGAAGGCAATAGGGAGACTGACCAGAAATAATAAGAGAAATTAAAAAGATCAAAGAAAAATAGGGTTTCCCCGCGAGTTTCGAACCACCAAAATGATGACGTTAGTTATTATTTTTGTCAAATTATTGACGGGGGGGGGGGGGGGGGGGGGGGAGGCGTGACACTCACGCCCTTCTCTTAGCAACACCATTGGAGGCACACCTGAAGTATAATATGAAGCTCTTTGTTCTTTTTTTTCTCGCGCCGACGGGTCGGTTGATCAGCAATCCGCACATCATGCGAAGTTGGTAACTAGAAAAGGGAATAAAATAATCCATCATCATCCGAGATGTGCAGTGCGGGCCCGAACAGCTTGCCATTGCAAATGAGAACAATTGAATCGGTTAATACTTATTATACAGGCTTTTTACTAATTGCGTTTGTTTACATGTTAGTTTTGTTTGTTTTAGTCTTTGCCAGTGGAATAGCGACGGGGGGGGGGGGGGGGGGGGGGCAGGCACATGCCCCCAATAACTTGAATAAAAAAACCCAAAGAAATACATAAGGTGTGCCCCCCAATCAGTCCAACCATGCTACCGTTGCTACGCCACTGGTCTTTGTTTTTCCTTCATTTAAAAGGAGCTCCTTATATTAGCGAAGTAGTGGTATTGCTGCGGTATAATATATTATACATTTTCATAATAATAATAATTATAAAATCGTGTTATTTTCGGACTAAACCGTCAACAACATATCATTTCCGTACATAAAAAAGGGGTGAAGTCTTTTTTTTTGCCAGGTGAAAAACTGGAAGGTAAGTTATTCGGGCAAAAGACGTCAGCCTTCCTGAGGCTGAGAAAACATGTGCCCCTATCTATGTTCATGTCCAAGCTCTCCACAAGGCCAGTCCGCCCCAGGGCCTACAAATACAAGTCCGAACCCCTCCGAACATAATGCCCTGCATGCATCTCTCTCTGCTCTGCGCCGACTTCGTACCTTTTGATACAAAATAAAAAAAATTATGACCGTCGTTTGTTTTCCCATGGTTTCCATCGCTCTTTGTTCTATCCGTGCCGTGGATCTCTAGACAACTGTGCAAAGTACGGGGGTCCCGTAGAGCGGCACGCTTCCAGCCCGCCCGTACACGTGGCTGCTGGCGAAATAAACCGCAAACAAGGCGATAATCGCCGTATGTGGGGCGCGCGGAATTAGGACCCAAACAAAAATGTTCACACAACAACAACGGATGCAACAATATTGACTGGGGGACATTGCATGTACATTGTATTGTATAGGAAATCAGGTTATCTTACGATCGCGTCTACAAGTGTGAATTCTGACATTGTAGAAATCTTATTGGAATCATATTGAAAAGGAAACATTTTCGATATGTTTAAATATGTCATTATTTGAGAGGTATATAAAAAAAATAGAGGAACACGGTCGCACGTGGAATATATTCTTCCACCTGCGCAGCACGATTTCATTTTACCTGGCAATAATTCGTTGACCCTTTTTTCTTCTCCATGGTTTGCATTATTATTATCATTTTGGTATCCATCGCAATGAAACTGCCAAGCCTCTATAATAGTCTAGGTTACCAGCATTGCACTAGAAAGTAGCAAAAAATTTTGTTTTATATAGTAGTATAAACAGAGAGAGAGAACAACAATAATCGAAGAAAGAAGAGAGAGATAAATTAAAAAGAGGAGACAAGCAAAAAAGAGAGAGACACATAAAACGTCTATATAATTATTATCCATGCCCAGGCCAACACAGGGCAAAGAGGCAAGCTGGCAGCCGCGGCATTGTATTCGGAGTCAGTCGGGCGTGCCGCGAGGCTACAAATCACTTCGACTCGCACCGTCGCACGGCGGAGCGTGGGAACCAAACCTGCTACTCGCTCGCTGGCTGCACGCCGCATACCGCGATAACGACTGACGACAAACGGAGTAATTATATTTACCAGCATTCGCGCGGTTTCACATGATTATCCCAACTTCATCTCATCAAATGATCACTTCGCGGCTGTGGTGAACGGAGTTTCCACCCCTTTACTCCCCGTACATGTGTTGATCTAGCTTTACCGGGATCATGAACGACTACAGCGACTTCCAGAACGGATTTAGACGGAAACATGCGTCCTAACTTTCGGATTTTTCAAGCCTGTTGATCGACTGTGAGCTTGAAACTTGGAAACCTCGGCGCGCTGGTGTGGGATTCATCTTTTGTTTTCTTTGGAGCTGTTCGTACAGCAGTTGCACAATGACCATGGCGGTGGGGTGCAGCGCGGGCGCACACATCTCCAAATCGCAACTTCTTTTCTGTATCCTGGGATTTTGTGGATTTACCACCCTCGCCCTTGGGGTTGTGGCGGACTACTGGACAAGTTACGGGATTAGTAGCCAAGATCAAGACCAGCGGCTTGACCAGCTGCAGGGGAGCGAGAATGGAACGGACACCTCGACCGGGAGTTCAGGGGGACTGGTGCTTAGCAGGGAGGGGCTGTGGCGAGTCTGCTACCAATATATCTCGTACAACTCTTCAACCACAATTTCAGGTGAAAATTACACATATTATTTTATTACAGTGGGTTTGGTGGGGGTATAAAGGGGCTACTTTCCATCCACAAATGGGAAACATCTACTCTTAATCAATTACCCCTTTATTGTTACAGTGACCTTGGCCATGGATACGAATGCAATGACATTACATTGCATTGTCCGGGGGATGGGGGGGAGGGGGGAGGGGGGAGGGTCCTACTAATATGCTCGTTGATACGTCACTAAATTATGTGGTTTACCCTTTCACCTATTCTCAAATGATTTCTGATTTAGTGGTATCTTTATAAATGTTAGTTTTCAACCAATATTGACTCGTGAAATTGTAGTAATGTAAATTATCGCCATATAAACCATTATCATTACATTTACATATTCGATCATCAATTCATTTCTTCCAGACACTCAAAACAGAATACAAAAATTGCAAAATGCACCAGAAACATGTTGACACTATAGAGTATATATATATTTTGTTCTATCATGGTTGGGTCCGTCATGATTTTGGAAGTTGTTTTCCCACATCCTTCAAGATGTACCCTGTTATTATACAGAGTATGCTTGCCTTCATACCACTCAGTAAACTCCAGTGTTTGTTTAGTATACCGTCCTCATCCAGTCCCCGTTCTATCATGTCTATAGACCCCTCATAAACGAAGCCTGCCAGCTCGCGCGACCGACTTGTGCCTCTCTCCTCATATCACTAAGCAAATAGAATTAGAGAGATCTGTACCGAAAATATTGTTATGTTGCGCGCGCTTAGAACTTTGACACACATTGTCCCGCCATTGTATTGTTAGGGTTACACATTACATAGAGACTGAACCATATATATATTCTTCATTGTATTGTTAGGGGGTAACACATGGAGACTGTGAACCATATATATATTCTTCATTGTATTGTTAGGGGGTAACACATAGAGACTGTGAACCATATTATATGATTCATTGTATTGTTAGGGGTGACACAATCATAGAGATTGTGATTTTGTCACATATCTACTGCATGTGAACCATATATATATTCTTCATTATATTGTTAGGGGTAACACAGAGATTGTGAACCATAATATTCGTCATTGTATTGTTCGGGGTTACATTATAGAGACTGTGAAGTTGTGAACCATATACATGTATATATATTCTTCATTGTACTGTTTGGTGTTACTCATAAAGACAGCACTGTGAACCATATATATATTGTTGCAGAGATGTGTTATATTGACATAATAATCCCCTGTGGTGCATAGTATTATAGCAATGTAAAGAATTTTGTATGGGAAATAATATATCTCACTTGTGGTGTGTATTATTATTTAGACCTAAGGCTAAGCTACACTTCATTTTAGATACAATAAGTATATTCAGCATGCACAATCATTTACACAATCATATCGACGTTGGAATAGGATCTGACGACTAGTATGTTTAAATAAAATGTAGAAAAACAAATACAATGATATAGTTGGAAGATGTGATTTTATATTCCGAATCGGATATGATTATCATAATTACGTATAATGCTACGCATTGCCAACCTTGTTATGTATATGCTTTCATTGTATAAACTATTATTTGTGTGATGATTTTCAGGCTTTTATTATTTGGTCTTTTCAAGAAATGATAGTAATGATAGTAAAATCGTTGGTCTTTTCATAAAAAAACATTTTACCCCTCCCCCCCCCCCCCCGCCACACTGAATTTCCATGCAAGATAATATTACATTAATGATTAGGGGAAAACATTCAGGGACTATATAAGCTAAGGTCTCCTACATGAAAAAAGCACACCATAAAAATATGTTTTTCATTGAACTATCTGCAAGTTATGGGGGCCTTTTGTCATTTCGGGGACTAAATCGCCGTTAGTCCCATTGTGTATTATGCTACCTCATTAAATCTTCATAATACTACGTATATGATACCGGTCATGATTGCCCGATTATGTTTGATGATATTAATAATACCTGTATAAGCGTACATAGCAGCTATTATTGTATGATTATTGCGCCAAAAAGAGATGGTAATATCGACCGGTTTCCAGGGCTGGTTGGTATATTTTCATATAATATGCGTTAGATTCCGTCCGTGTATTAGAATTTGATTGCTATTATCCAGCGAAGCAGGAGTAATTTGGGAAAATCAACAGTTGATGATTCGATGAAAGGGTAATTGTTGTATTCAGCAAGCTGAGCTTAGAATACGATGAACATGTTTATGTTTGTTATGTCTTATGAACAGCTGATATTGGAAATACAGTACACCCAACACTATCATCATGGTTATGAGGCCCTAGTTTATACAAACAGGGATAACATTTTACTCGATGTTTGGTATGGGCCTCTGATCGATAAAATAAATTAAATGATAGGCAAGATATATAGACCAGAGGGAATATAATATTATAAATGAATTGCAGTATTATAACAACATATATACTTCCTAATCTCATAAGTATATTAATATAATTTTTTTTTTCTTCTTTTACAATTTTTGAATTTGTACACTCGTGGTTTGTTTGAAATCTATTTTAAACTTTTGATCACAATACAAATATTTACCTCCGAAATTTTCGGCTGTAATCTATAGCCTTCGTCAGCGATGTGACCCGACTTGACCTTTCGTGACGTAACGATCGATCAACGGGTCGTAGACATTCGGTAGCTTGTATCGCCCCCGTCTCGGGTCACATCGCTGACGAAGGCTGTAGATGACAGCCGAAAATTTCGGAGGTAAATATTTGTATTGTTATCAAAAGTTTAAAATAGATTTCATATTAACTACCAATACAGATGAACTTTCATAGTAACTCGTGGTTTGTTGTTTTTCCCCCCCCCCCCGTTTTTTTATTGGGGGGGGGGGGGGGCGTGCCCATCGTAGCTACGCCACTGACATAAATTATACTAAGTTATATTCAAGTCGAGTAGTCGATCTCCCTGGTATAGGCTTGCTTGATGTAAAAAAAAAACTGTGCCCCCAAAGTGCCCCCAATCAGTCCGACCACGATACCCCCACTGCCTGTTAAGATGGTACATGCATATTCGACATTTCGAATGGTTTATCGGCCTTGTCCGAGACCATTAATCCACCATCAGAAGTTTGATACTTTTTGTCATGGGCTGCTCCCCTATTGAACCCCCCCCCCCCTCCCCCTAAGTGGGTTGCTCCTGGCTTAATTGGGTACGCCACTGTCTATTATTCTAAATATTTATTGGACATCTCTAATATTCCAAAGTAATAACTTCATGGGGGGGGGGGGGGGGTGGCGAGGAAACATTCGTGCGGGCTAGGGAAAAAAAGCCTGTAAAGATTGTTATTCCATAGTATTTGTATTGCTCCTAGGTGCCCCCAAATTGACCCCCTCCCCCACCAACATTAGTCTGATTTAACCGTATCTACGCCATTGCCTCGCCCCACCAATCCAACAATCTTCCTGGACGCATCGATTATCATCGTCTCTCAAAATAGTATATTGAAGAGTGGTCCAGTGGATTAGCTGGGAGAGGGAGGGGCAAGTATTAAAAAAGCTCCTTAATAATTATTGTGCAAACGATGAAAACTCCTTGTTATTTTAAGATGCCCCCTCACCTTGGTGAACAATAGATGTAGTATGCGCCCCTTCAGAATATGTCAACTATTGTTTTTGCTTTTGTGTTAGGATGTCCCTCTCTGGATGCCCCCTTCCCCACCCCTTCATTCCAAAACCCATGATCTTGGAATGACCTTGTCTACGCCACTCCATTAATATTCCTGGACACATCGATAATCACCGTCTCAGAAAATTGTTGGGGAGAGATGGTAACTCGCTCAGCGCTTTTCGACCTGTCGCGCCTCATCTCACCGGAACAAGATCGAAGAGAGGCGAAGATTTTTTCTTTAGTTATAGGCTTGTACATTAATTTCCCCCTTTCAGTCGGTGATCGAGAAAGCAGACTCGACCACCATCTGACCATGCGCGAGGCAAATGGGAAATCACTTCTAATGTCACGAGACATCGTCTACATTCATCTTTGCTATTAAATAGAAAGGGCGTCTAAAACGGGTTGAAGAGGACACTTAAATTGCAAATGCTGGTCATCCGATGTCAGAGATTTGCAGGCTAAGCAATTTTGGACAACCCCTGAACTTTACTTACATTTTTAAAGTTATAAATCGCAAGTCTCCGTTACAGCAGAGAGGTGGGAAGGACGCGGGTCTATACCCACCTCTCTGGTTACAGCAACAAAACATCAACTTATTTACAATTCAGTTTAATACAATATTAGCTTTGTCTTCTTCTCAGCGACTACCTTTCATTTAATAATCATAGCGCTTTACAATTTGCGATATTATGATAGAAATATCTATTTGAAAATTAAAGGGGACCACCAGGCAAAGAACAACACATAATTATATGTTTTGGTACCGTTCTGTGATATCAAAATAGATACCCAACATTTTGCAAAGGGTTGTGTAATTCATAAACAAAGCAATTCATTTCCACCACTTACGGAACCACTACTATTTCCTGGTTCCGTAGGGGCCAAACATTTGCGAGTGCGCCAATGCTATTCACGTGTACGTCTGGAGACAATAGAATCCCGGGCGATTCGTTCGCTCTGGACAAAGTAGTCTCGTATATGCAGACCCATGAATGCATGCTTTAGAATGGTGATGCGTTTTCCAATTATATATTTTTTTCTGGAAACATATTTTTGTGAACTTGTTGATGGAATGGAATACCTAAAGATGTTACCTCTTTCATTTATAAGAATATTATTTTTGGGTGGTGGTACCCTTGTGTCTAATTTTACATCTGATATTTTCTTTACAACCTAACACATGTACATGTATGTACACTGATAACATTTACCATTCTCTTTTTCAAACACTGATAATGTATATAAGTCATGTTATTGCTGTAGTGTGGTCGTATTACGTACATGTAGACAGGCCTTTTAGTGGGACGATCCCTCTGAACTGGTAACTCGTTCAGTGGATGAACCCCTTGTTGACCTCGAGGAAACAATCCTGTCGTGGGATGACGTCAGTAAGCACTCGTACGTTGCGATGTCGACGGGAAATGAAGAGGAGGGGGGGGGGGGGGGGGGCAGTGCTTGTCGGCGTTGGCGTGAATGTTATATCTCATTGGTTTCAATATTGATTAAATCAAGTGATATTGTTTCAGAGAAAAGCAAACAATGACGTATTTATATACATTTTATCGATTCATTTCATTCGATACTGGTAATCAATATCATGGTCAGCGTTACAACTGTCATAATTGACATAAACATTCTCACTATGATTCACTATCACCAGTTTAGCCATTGTCAGCAACACCACTACCACTAACATTATCATAAATAACACCATAATCATCATCATTACCATCGTCGTCGTCGTCATCCTCATCATTACCACCATCGTCATCATCATCATCATCATCATCATACATTCAACATACGTTAATCTCATCATCATCAGCCTCATCATCATCATCGTCATCATCGTTGTCGTCGTCGTCATCATCATCATCACCTTCTTTATCATCCATCCCCATCATTGTGTAAATCCGTTGTAACTGATGCTGTGCTTCCAAACAAAAAATGTAGGGGAAGATTGCTGTGTGTTTGTAGTTGCCATGACTACCATCAACTATCCTGCATATTCAACCAAAAATAATTGTTTCTCAACAATTTTTCTTCGTCCCTTGGTGTCTCAGGTGCAATCCTTAATGACTCGTCCTTGGTATTACGTAATCCGTGCACACAAATTGAGACGATCCAAAATGACATCTTATCATGTATTCGAATCCGTTTGTTTTCCCGCCGAAGGCATTTTGATAGAATTCTACGATTTGTCCGTCTGTGCGTACATGTACGTCATCTACTAACCCAAATAGCATGATAGATGTATAAATAAATGTCATTAGTCATATTTACTTCAATATTTACATAATAAAATTACAGGCTCTAAGTTATCGATGAGTATAAAACTGTCACTGCGAGAGTCCAAAATAGAGAAGATCGATAAATGAGCTCCTATCAAATCTACCGGCTTAAAAAAGTAATGATGAATCGTTCTGGCTAAGTACATGAAACTCCTCGACAAGCTGGCGAATATACAATGTCCTCCTCCGAACGCTCTTGAGCGTGTCACATCTATCATTCGGCGATGAGATATCCTGAATCTTGTGCTCCATCAGTTGGAACATATGCATCATTTCAAGTGGCGTATGTAATAGTTAGCGTTATAGGGTGAATCTAGAAGGAGTAAAGGGGGGGGGGGGGGGGGGGGTGGTGGTCACGGGGGTGCATGCACTGGGTGCATGGTGTTGGGAACTAAAGTATGTTATTAATTATTCATAAAAGTGATACGGTTATGAATTTATTTCATTTTACTTCATGTTGTTAATCTCCCATTTGCCCATGCGAATGCAGTGTGTAAGGGAACAAGAATTTCCACGAGGTTAAAATTTAATGGACTGGGACTGGGTAGGGATGGGAGGGGGGGGGGGGGCAATTGCCCCAAATGTTGTACTAGCTTCGCCACTACCATGACTACATTATGTATGATTCGAGACTGGGCCAATATGAGAATCGTATACTAATAGAGACCCAGACCCACGGGGACATGCTTAAAATTGCTTGCAACTTGGTTGGTTTTATGTTTATGCTCGTGTTCAAGATGGTAGATTGCTAATACTTCGCCAATCATGCTTTACAAATGAGGACGATGTTGATGGGAGTTAGACCCCCCCCCCCCCCCCCCCCCCCAGTTCCTCCGGCATGTTCCATGCTTCCCAATCCCATCACTCCGTGTCTTTTATACACTGTTTTCGGCATCTTCAAAATATATTGATACCATTTTCAACTTCGATACTCTAACATGTTTTGGTTAATGATTATTGGTTATGCCTGGTCGATGTTATCGCTGGGCAAGCTATACTGTTGTGCATTTTGCATATATCTTAGATTACAAAATTATGATAACAATAATCAATAGCATTGATTATCAAAATGGAAAACGCCACTTTACGTATTTAACTTCCTTGTCTATATTAGTGATTTAGCGTAATATTACCAATATAAATATGACATCATCCAAACAAATTACTATAGCTAACAAATTGACAAAAGAATCATACATTTACTCCCGAAAAATGGTGGTTGGTTCCCCATATACAGTGCCATTATGATAGATCTTCGTGGGAGAGTTTGACCCATCTACAAAAAGTATCGCAAATAAGCGTGAGAAATGTCTCCCGTCAATGGCGGTCGATATGGTGAGAAAGTATGAACTGCTTAATCCTCTTTAATCCTTCGCTGAATCACCGGACCTCATACGACGCAATCCAGTCAATTATACCCGGGATTGCGCTGATTTTGTTTTCTCTCGCTGCCTCTGGATAATTATTGGATAATTTGGATTTATCAGAGTGTAGGAACGTGCCATGATTGTTACGGCTTGGGTCAGGCATGGATGCGCATCAATTCTTATTGTCACAATGATCATGGTTGCAAATTAGGATGTAATTAATTCCGTATTTGATGTCGTATTCAATTCGTTGTTTGCCATGCATCTCTAGATCTCGACTCTGGTTGTATAAATTATTGTCTGCTCTCAGCCTTGGTTCTCATCGACCTTCGCTACAGAGTAAACTTCACGGTTTAGTTGAAACCAACTGCTGTATAATATAGGCCTGTGATATAGCCTCGTACAGCAACAATCATGATGTAAATGCTTAGGATATTCTATAATGTTTCTCGTTCCATTTTTCATGAAAGTGAACAAGAAATTGGATGATATATTCAAGTAAAAATACCCCGTATTTTTCAAACAATTACAACATATACTTTTCAAAATATATAGATAATGAGTAATATATATGTACGAGTATTTTTTTTTTTTTTGGGGGGGGGGGGGGGAGAATGATATTATGGAATTAAGGCATTTACTAGTTATAGAATCAAGAAAACCTGAAAATATATCCCTTTGGTATACATAGTAAACTTCTTGCTGTATAAAAAGATGCACTTGCCTTACTATATAGGTAAAGCACTATGTTATTTTTCGTGAAGGATATTTTCTCTCCAGAATTAATCATGATTTTATGTCTGCTATTCTTTTCTAATGATGGCGCTCAAAACATCCTAAAAACTCCCCATTTCCCAGGGTAATCATAATGGAGTGATCCCTTGGTAATCATTAATAATTCACCGCGCCTGAACGAAGAATAACACGATTATGCTGAATAACACGATCATGTGGCGTAAATATTCAATGTGAATGAAGAACGCCAATAAACACAAAACAACAACAACATAAGGACTCAACTCTGGTGATCGTGATGATCAAATTTTGATCTTGAATTCAATGTAAATATAATATATTATTACCCTATCGGTTTTGAAATTATATTCCGAAGCATATATAATTATATCGAAACAATCATTTTATTTAAACGAAGAGGTGTGAGGGACACACCCAACACTCGGCATATCCCTGGGTAGACCGATAAATCAGTCCTTCTCCTCGTTTGTTGTTGTTTCACTCACCACTTCGTGATATTAAAGGACCCCTCCAGAACGAGATGGATTTTTCTGTCTAATCCCTGGGAAGCTATTATGGTCCCTTGGTCTCATCAATAATTCGCACTTCTTTAACGAAGAATAACACGATTATGCCGCATGAGTGTATACAACTTAGGCTTGCTTTGGAACATAGTGATTCCTGATTAGGTTACATGAGACATGCTTGCACTTGCATTTCAATTTATTTTAGATATTATAGACTATTAACTGTATCGAAACCAATTGTTACTGATTTACCGTGAATAATATTAATATTTTTTGGGGAAATGATATGATAAACATATAAAAGGATAGCATGCGTAATAGAGTGATACCTTGGTCGACATCAA
Organism: Echinarachnius parma; assembly: GCA_037951105.1. Lineage (NCBI taxonomy): Eukaryota > Metazoa > Echinodermata > Echinoidea > Clypeasteroida > Echinarachniidae > Echinarachnius > Echinarachnius parma. The sequence continues at coordinate 252,832 of JBAMJV010003745.1, forward strand.
TAATTCCCGAGGCTGAACGCATATCATTTTAGCGAAACATATAATTTGGATGGGAGGGACATCCCCACCAAGATCAAACATACATGCACTCAGTACATATCCCAGCCCAGCCATTATAATGATTCCTGGGGCTCATTAATAATTCCCGCCACTGAACAAAGAATAACGCGATTATGCCACATTATAAGGACTTTTAACCCTATATAGCCCGGGCTATTTTGAAAATGCATAGCCCGGGGGGGGGGGGGGGGGGCTAATTTGGCCCCCCCCCCCTAAGATCTCGGCCGCGAAGCGGCCGTTCACCGCGAAAACTTGCACGCATGTTTAGTGAAGTGTATAGAATACTATGGTAATTTTAAATTTTTAGAAAAATGCATTATTTTTGCATAATTATGGTAATTTATGCAAATAAGGTCATAAATTCATATTTTTACCCATAAATCATATATTCTTCATAATTGAACATTGGTTTTCACTACATATGTTGTTTAGACTATTTGGAATAATAATACAACCAAAAAAATTGGAAGAGCCAGGTTCTTCCTTATGTTTTCCTTATGTTTTCCTTATTGTTTTTATAATTTCTTATGTATTTCTTTGTTTTTTTAGCTTATGTATTTTATTGTTTTTGTTGTTTATTTTATTTCTAACGATAAATCAACTACTATGAACCCCACAACAAACACCTAAAATGTAAACAAGACCAAATAACCAATGATATATCTCTTTTTATGAAAACTGATATTTTCATATGTTTTGTACACAAATCACAAAATTTAGCAATTTTCGGCTGACATGCATAGACAAAAGGTCATGTGACTTCATAACGGTAGGTCCGATTTTCAAAAAATTTATTTCAAAAGATGCGCAAGACCCAATAGAAAAAAGTCATGACATTTCAGCGCAAGTTTTTCTCGCGTTAAAAAATTTTCGCGAAAAATGTCGAGGGGGGGGGGGGGGCCATTTTAGCCCCCCCCCCCCCCGGGCTATATAGGGTTAACCCGGGCTTGCTTCGAATAATATAGCGATGATCAAGTTACCTATAATCGGTCAAATGGTTGCACATGCACTTTAATTTCATCATTCAGATATGATAGATTATTATTGATTTATCGTTCATAATATAAATAATATTTTGGGAAATGATAAACATAAAACAAACGATACAAAGCATATAATTTAAGCGAAACATATTAATATGGGTAGTACCGTAGTAGGGACACCCCCATGCACAAGATAAAACACACATCACTCAGCATATCCCAGGCCAGCCATAATAGAATGGTCCCTTGGGCTCATCAATAATTCCCGCTTCTGAACAGAGAATAACACCACGATTATGCCGCATGAGTACAACTCAGGCTTGGCTTAAAAAACTGGTGATCAAATTACCTAATGCATCAAAATAATGTAGAATGATTGCACTATAATTTCATTTATATTGTACATACATATTATAATACCCGGATCAAAACCAGTAGTATATTGTGATCTATACTGTTAATACTTTTAGTATATTCAGATTGGAAAAATAATTCCTTTGTATATTATGATTTTGAGAGAAAGCGTCTGCGTTATGCGCGTCGCCGTTCATTTTAATAATTATCCCCTTTATTTAATTTCGCTCATTTCTGAGCCAAAACAAAACAGTGTTCACATACTATTATTCGCATTAATAGATAATTAAACTTATAAACAACAGACTCGGCTAATAAATTATCTTGCTTTGCACTTTACAAACGAAGATTACCAAATATCTGTAACAGTTTATCATCTACCGTAGATAGTCGACTGTTTCTCCTTCTTGTTGTTCACTGTAATAGTTTCTTGTTGTTGTTGATGCTGTTTTTGTTACTTATAATCGTTGTTTGTTTGTATTTATTTTCGAAATCCATACACAACAATAAAGTACATTACAAATTAAAATAAAATAAGTACATATAGAAAACGCTATGATCTCAAAAATGACTTTCTGAGTACAGCTCTGTAACATTTTCTTTCTCTGTCGTCGACGAAATAGGTGAACTATAGAGATGATACATAGCTTATTTTTTTCCAAACCATTACATCGTTGATAATCGTATTATTTACTCTTGCATTCTGTAGGATGACAACTTGGTATAGTATCCATCGATTAAAATGACTGAGTGACTGAACATGGCCTACATTTGTACTATATAATATAAGTATAGTCCATCTAAAGTTCAAAGAGACAAATGTATGGAATGAGACTCAATTATGTGAAAGAAGTTAACATCCGGTTCACGGCCGATCTCCGCAATCGGAGGAGGGAATATATAGATGATGGCGAAAAATTAATTAATTACTAGATATTGGATATTTTACTAAACATATGTATTGTTTATATTCTCTTTACCACCTCCCTTGATTAAGTTGATTGGTCAAATGTTATTTTTTTTTCAATTAAATATTTCAAATTTTCAATTAAACATTTTGAATTTATTTGTGTACAGGTCACATGTGTTACTTCGGGCTTTCAGTTCCGACGTCAATGTCGACAGCGATGTCAGAAGGGGAGCTGATGACGAGATACGAAGGTAGGTACAACGATGTAGGAGTAGAAGTGATCCATTAACATTTGTCAAATTCAACCGAAATCACTTTGAGCTTCAACATTTGGCTTCAACGTTTGGCTTAGTAGCAGAAGCATGAATGGGTTACGATTTTCAAACATCTCCCTAATTATGGAGATATTTATGATTAAATGAAATGCGTTCTGGAACGATTTTCGATTGTAGTCAAAATCTATGGCAGTAGGCGATAAAACATATTCGCTGTTTGCACACACGTACCATGTACTACGCACACTCGCTGATTGCAACTAATGCGATACGTACATTGATGATAATGAGTAATCATTATCTACAAATCGTGCGCCCAATTAACGTCTACTCGCTCTTTTTGGTGCCCGCGTAATTAAATTAAAATGAGCAAACAAAAACAATAGTAGAGTCTGATGAACTCGGGCACTGGTACTAAAATGTGCGTGTACAACAATTTACGCCGTTGGGCGGAGTATGAATTTGTAATTTTAGTTCAATTTTTTCGAATCTGTTTTTGTGCGAGGTACAGAGCTTAAAGGGATAGTTGAGTTTCGGTAAAGATATACAATTTTGGTCATACTGAATTTTAGTAAACAAAACCTGCACCATTACATTACAAACTAATATATATTACTCCACCATGCTCGAAAGGAATACAAAATTACAAATAACTAAGTAAAAAGCCTGTTATTCAAAAAGAGCCGTTACAACTCAAGAGGGCGCTCTCTAAACACTCATCGATTTGAACCATTTAAAATCAAATATTGTGCATATAAAATTTGTTAAAATAGTGATTAGATAGAGAGATAATCAACAAACTCTTTAAAAACGTCTTGATTTTTTTAATTATTTTTTTTAACGGCTAGTTCAAAATTATCGAATATTTGTGGGGCCCCACAATTACAAATGGTTATGTTCATGGATATTTCAGCCATTTCTGAACCGATTTTGATCAAATAAAGTTTATTCTGTCATTAAAATTGTATGCTCTTTCGAATTTGACATTTAGTTTTTCATTATCTCACAAAAATAATATTTTGTGTAGCGCCCTCTATACCAAAACTCAACTATCCTTTTAAATAGTATTGATTGAGCTGAAGTTTTCTTGCATCTAAATATCAAATAAATCGATCCAATCATTTAGATACAACGCTTCACTCGTGTCTGTAATAAAACACTAACTCAACATGACGAATTGCCTCGTGGAGTTCATATGTAACAGCATTAAGTTTGTATTCATTTTTATTAGTTAACTGAACATGAAGTAAATTAATCAACTCAGACGGCAGGCGAGACAATATACTCCATGCATCACACAATTTTGTTTTAAAACTATCACTACTACTCCAAGCTTTCCAGGGTACCTCGTGTAGTTAATTTATAACAGCGTAAACAACGGGGATACCATCGTTGCTAATTAACGGAATACAAATTGAGACAACCGCGGTGGAAAGTCGCTGATGAATGAGCTTTTTGAAGAATAGAATTGAAGCTTCGCCTGGGGAAATGGAACGAGAAATAATGGAAAAAGGAGACGGTGCAAACTGAAGACTAATTTGTTACCCTGGGGAATGAAGTCCCGTAATTCCGTTGTCCCCCCGTTGTCATTGTGTGTGTTGTTAATGGCCCGGTCAGATATCAACGGATAGCGGAAACGAATGCCCAACGAATAGAAAATTTGCGAAATGAAATTATCCGGTGATGAAAGTCGTCTCCATTGCTTTATGTACAAAACATAGAACAACGTACATCACCGGACAAGGAACGGACAAGAAACGCATACGAACGGAGACGAACGGATGGAAAATTTCGCTCTCCGTTTGACGTCCGTTTACGCAATCCGTTGATATGTGACCGGGCTATGAGTAGTTGAGTATGATACAAAATATTATTAGGTAATGCAGGGCGCGCGATTGAAGATTGAACAGTGTTCACCACGTATAAGTGGCTATATACCCTGGAGAAGTTAAATGAAACATTAATTGTTGAATTGGCATTACGTTATTCTTTATACTGAGTGAATAAAATATACATTACGGAATACATTATCCGACAATCTCCCCATCATGAATGCAGCTTATGAGATCAAAATGAGATTGCTTTACAAATGACGGCAACGTATAGCTTGATCTAAATTAAATCGTTTTCAGACTATAATAATTATACTGAAACACTTTTTTCCCTCTCAAAACACCGCGTTGTGCGCTTAGTCATCGCTGTATGATTATTTGTATGCATGAGGCTAAATAAACTCACATTATCGAATTCATATTCCAGAAATCCCCCTCATCATGAATGGAGTGTTGTAGATTAAAATGTGAAATGTGTCTTCCTTTTTTTCTAAATGTTACGTATTTTGTAATCGGCCCCTGCCCCGGGGCTACCATAAGTGCGCTTCGAACCACCAACATGCAACAAACTTCAAATGTTACTTGCCCAACTTTATAACCAAATGAAACATGATTATTTTATTGATTACTTCTCTTTATAATTTAAAGGCTAATATATAGCGTGGTCGTACTGATTTTTGTTGTGTGTGTATGTGTGTGTGTGTGTGGGGGGGGGGGGGGGGGGGGGAGGGGGGGTACACCACTGTTTGTAGCCTTGCATAATATGCGATGCAATATTATGCAGTTGTATGACATCAGGTGGACAACACACAAATATACTCATAGTGACTGAAGTAGCCCATGATTAGATCAATTAAGTTTTCTATGGAACCTCATTAGCGCCATAATTTGCCTAATTACAATTTGATTGCAAGCTTCGACCGTCCGTTTGTCTTTTCAGCTTACACCGGACAGTCACAGCGAAACAGTTATGATTAGTTCAGATCGACACAATTTTGTTTTTTGGATTTGAAATGAACGGGTTTTGAAGATTGCTTCGGAAATGAGTTGATCAGCATTCAGGGTGGTTTAAATTTGATGATATAAAAGTTCTTTCTACTCGGTCTAAAAGATGAAATTACACGTGACTTTTTTTTTTTTTATGTCAAAGCTAAGGTGTCGACATCTACTATAGACGAAACTTTGAAGACTGATATTATATCCCCTCCGATATTACGAATTTCGATTATCAGTGAAAGTAGTTCCGGCGATCGTTGCACCCCTTTGTATGTTTTACTCATAGAGTTATATATAACTCTATGGTTTTACTTAATGAACTACTGCTGAATCAATCGCTTTTAAATGTATATACCTAGTGAGTTATAATCTTGTTAATTTTATGACAGTAAATGTCAGAGATATTTATGTTGTTTGTAGATATACGGTGTTATCGTTTTTTTATATGATTATATTCCTTGTATAAAGAAGATATTAAGACATAATTTGAGGAAATCATTAAATTACCTGTTTTTTGTATGTTTTTATTCCTCTCCAGCCGGGTATCTCATCGCATCATGGGTGCTGTTCGGACTGGGCGTGGTCCTGACGCTGGTGGCGGTTGTCATGTCAATGGCCGGGTTGAGGCAGAAGAAGAACAGGACGCTGATTCGGGGCGTGGCGGCAGTGTTCCTTGTTGCAGGTGAGACCGGAGACCCTACAACTTTATACAATCATATCAAAATGATGAATATTTATTGTTAAGATGATTTCATGTTGGTTACTGTATAACAAGCATTTTCCATAGACCCTACAATTTGATACAACCGTCAGAGACATAATTATACAAATATTTTGTTACCCAATTGAAGACGATTTGATTTTGGTATAGCATGCATTCTCCGTAATATATAGACTCCATCCCAAACATTTTATACACCATTCCTTGGCCCCTAACATATGAAGACTTTCGTGTAATCGTATGATTAATTGAATATGCTAAATCATATACGGTACCAACAAAAAATATGTGTATATATAACTTTTATACTATCCAGCACTTGCAACCTGATCGCGACCTAGCAAATTTACTTAGTGTATAATTCCCTCAATGACAAAAACAAAAATAAGCTAAGGCAGAAGAATAATCAAAATGCATAATCAAGATTTACAACATAATTCTTTCAAATAATTGATACTAATCAAAATATGCAATCAAAATTAAATTATTAACCTCTTTTTCCTCCATTTTGTCTTCACCCATTTTGTCTTCCCCATCCAGTGGTGCTGTGTTTCCTCGGGCTGGTCATGTATGCGGTCAGGAACTCCCGCTTCTTTGGCCAGTGGCCCAAGAGCACCTCATCCAACGACAACTCGCCCCAAACCACTTCGCCCTACTCGTCAGCCAGTCTCGGGTGGGCGTACGGCATCTCGTGGGTGGGCGTGCCCCTCTGCCTCGTGGCGGGGGTGGGGCACCTGTGGTTCATCAGAAGGTATGAGGATAGTATGCTGTGAGAGGGGAGGGCCTTCGGAGGGGTGTAGCCCCAAATTAGAGAAGTCTATCCCTCACTATCTCTCATACCCATGACTTACTGCTTGTAACAAAGGATTGCAGTTACGATGGGGCATCTGCCTGAAGCCGAATGTACAAATATGAACTATACTTTACATTACAAACTCTTTCCAGAGACATGGTCGAGTATGGCGAGCTTTGAGAGCCTATCCGTTCTGTATATTTCAGTCATCATTGGACTTTATTCCAGGCTAGAAGGACACAAAGATCTTGGAAAAAGGAATTATTTTGATGTAAGAGAAGGGAAAGAAATGCTGCATGGACAGTGACAGTGCTGCATCGTGTCGGAGTTGGAACTCATAACATGAAAGAATGATGGTACTAGTGATGATGGTATTAATAGACGGTGGTCAGAAAAGAAAAATTGAGAGCTAGAATTGTGTACGCTGTGGCAGGATTTCAAGCAACGGCCTCCTAAGCTAAGTGGATCAAAACAGACCCAGTCCAATCACAGGCCCAATCACAAACATTCATGATTATAATCATGTGGAAATGATCAGCGGAGCCAGACCAAGTCTAAGTGGAAGACCCCTCTAAACAGAGACTATTTGTTGGTCTAAGCCCTTTGTTGATCGCTTGTCCTATGTCAAAGGATAGCATAACGATGAGCAGAGACCGACATCGAGAGAAGAAAAGTGAGACAACATTATTATACTGAAGGTTCACCATGTTATAGGCTGGATTCAAACTATACTGCGAAGTATCGCATGGCGAGAGTCAATGTTTCATTAGAACATAACTATTATGGGATGTGATATACCGTACTCTCGAAAGGACAGTGCTGATTAGATATACGGTACCCAAAAGAGATGCAATGGTGTTGATAGGTCGGTTTTCTGAATGTATAATAACTATATTTAGTGGTATTGTAAAGCTCACTATATAAGATGATTGATGATTTTTTTAAATCTTTGTAAATTGCCTGATATTCATATAATAGGAGCTTACGGCAAGGGGTATGATTGTGTGCTATGCTGTTGATGTTTCTTTTTTTTAATTCAGTACTTTTCATTTATGATCTTGAACAAAAATGGATAATGAATAACGATTTAAATGATTTATTTTTACAAAGATGTACATCAAATCATTTTGAAAATAGAAAGTAACATGACATAAAAAAATCACTGCCTTTCACATTCAGCCTGTTTTTGTCTCGCAAAATTAAACCTGTGAAATGTGTATAGGATTTCAGATATTTGTGAGTTATAATATTACATGTATATGTTTTATATTCATTCCTTCTACAACCTTTACATGAATATAGTATGTATACCCAAAGACATTTGTTACAAAATCTATTTCGGTTACATAATATCCGCCAATCTATAATTACAACAAACCCGATTCTCCGTTATGCGACCTTACACAACATACATAATTACATGCAACATTTCTAAGAGCATGTATAAAGCTATAACACACGCCAATAACGCCACATTCATGGCGCCGGCAAAAATCGTTAAGGAGGTCATGTGATCATATAGACTTCTGAAACGCTATCATGACTCATAGAACTAAGGAAGTAAAGCTTATCTTAATGCTCAGTTTATGATACATTGCTTTGTGATAACTATTATTACCTTTATTTGTAGACATCTGTCTAAATTACAAACTTATGTAAACCCTGTAAGCTCTGGCGTTCTGTACAATCATTTAAAACAAAATAAAATATAAAAAATCATATTATAATTATTATAAGTCTTCCATGCATTATGTGATTTGATAAGATGTGTTATTTAAATCAAATTGGTACAAAGAGCTATTGAAATTGTATTTAAGGTCAGCTTATATTTGTTTTTATAATAGCATTGTGTATATAAAACTGATAGGGTTCTACTTATTCTGTACTTCGTATTCACATTCAGTCTTGTTATTCAAAATTTAGCATTGCTTATTGTACATCAAACATGCATTATTGAATGTTGTTGAATTGGTCGTATTCAACTGTTATCAAGTTAGTTATAAAATGTTCCTCTGTGAAACAGAAAATATAATCGTTTTTGTTTTAAATGATCACCTTGTAATATATTGCAACTTTTGAAACATTTGGCATTCCATTTGAGGTACTTATAATACTTGAGATAACATTCAAATGATTCTGCGTAGAATTTTAGTGACATACTGTATAATGTTAGTGACATATTTATGTTAGTGAAATATTCATGTTTCACTCTCATTACGGTCACACAATCATATTGTTGTAAAAGATGAGTATTCAAGTCATATTATTCAGATATAATGTGATGTCATTACACTTGTAACGGAAGTAATCATAAAACTGCAATAATATAGCCTGAAACTTTTACAATTTATGAATTTAAGTAAACCCACTATTTAATTTCATCGTTTCAAACCCTTTTCACTTAAAAGTTTTTAGAATTAACGGGTACATGTGTATTATAGGAAATACATTAACATTTGGAAAGCAATCATATTGATCGCATTTACTTAAAATCTAAATTATATGGTGGCTTTAATTCGTAAAAAAGAAGTATCAATACATGTACAAAGAAGATAACTATAACTCGTGTATCATGCGTTTCGTTAGCCATCTTTTACGCTTGTATTAAAATAAAAATAAAAATAATTACTTACTAAATTGTCAAACATGATTGTGATGTAAATTGTTCTGTAAATCGTGTATATAAGATTCTAATTGAAATCTATCATGTTGCGTGCAAAAGTAAAATCATTTAATTGTTGTTTAAAGTGCTGTTAATCGGCGAAGGCCTTAGTTTGCCGAAAGCTGGTTTCGATAATACAAATGTTTGTTTTCCTTTCATTTTGTGTTTTCATCTTCTTGCAAACGCATTTTATGTAACAAGGGTTTTGGGCGTGTTTGTTTATCATTAGTATGAATTGGACACTGCTATACAAATAGTCAAGTAAAATAAGTGTTTTCCATGTGTCTATAATAATGCAAAAACAAAATTATGCCTTGTATTGTAATTATAATGTCTAAACTTTATAAAGGTATTCAGCCCCTATAGTGAACGTCAATATGTATCATTACAGAGTGTGTATTCTCTTTAATTTATAATTTATCACCAGTTTCTAAATAATAAGCCCATAAAACGGCGTACTTCAAACGGGTTTTTTATATTTAAGTAGAGTACGGCACAGCGTTTCTTTAATTAAAACTTCTCAACGGTTTCTCTAAGCGACGATTCTTCGCGTTAACCCTCAAACGCTCGCAGCGCCAGTTGTAGCGATGTATACATGCACACACAGTCACACACGCCTAGTTTGTAAATGATACTAGACCCATGTCTTTTAATAAGTTAATTCCATCTTCATCTTGACGCCAATACTTTGTCGGGTCGTTAGCAGGAAGTATGTCGATGGCAATATATACATTTATTACTACTATAACTTCGATTCAGGGGGCATCCCTATTCCAGTAGCTGGTTGCGTTTACTGGCGTAGCCAGGCTTAACCCAGACCGGGGAGGGGTAGTAGGGGTCATAGAGGGAATGGGGCAGTGCCTGCCCCCCCCCCCCCCCCCCCCTCACCCCGTCCCTTTTTTAATTTTATTTTTTTAAAATATATTTTTAAAAAATCACACAAACAAAGAAAACGATAGGTGTTATGTATTTATTCATATATTTGTATAACTCTTCCCCTTAAGCGTCTTGTTTAACCCCTGTTAATCAATTCTACGCCACTGCTTGAGTTGCCATGCCAACCGATCAGCGTCTCCCAACTCAACCAAGCGAGAAGATGATGCAAAACTGAAGCCCGCCCGATCAATTGGCCTGGACCGTGAACCAGTTTTCAACCTGACTCAAATCGATTCCAGTTTCTGTCAATAAATTTCTCCGCATGGTTTATTGGCTTGCTGAAAAACAAGTCCATATTTTCCTCCAGTTTTTCCTTTTTATTACCATCATCTTTTTTCTTCTTTTTGTTTAGATAAGCAGTCGCGATAATTTATTTTTCTGGAGAAGTGCATGCATGGGCTGAAAATAATAAAGTGTAGAAAAGGTTTATCTTGCGAGGTGAGAACGTGTGATTAACAACATTGTTCGGCGCGAGTTGCTACGTATAGCCAGACGTGACTCTTACACGTAACTATGTGTCACCATCAAACATGAAATTAGTAATACACTCGCTCCTAAACCCGAAATTCCCGATGCTTTATGTGTACATGTTCCTTATAGGACTATCAACTTGTATTTCCATGGTAATATAGAGAAATGCAATTGAACTTGTATATTTGAGACCCAAAGTTTTAGCGTGTACATTTATATTTGATCATATAATCTGTCTGTGTTACATTGACTTGCGACTGCAGGGGGACCAAACAAAAATAACTTGAAATTAGTAACTTAAATTGCGTAAAATTAATGAATAAAATTAATGAATATATTATATAAATGAGTAATTAACTCAAGTAACTTATATTCGATTCTAAATGTCAATCTCTTAGTATAAAGGATGTGTATTTTGAAGGTATTTTAGGTATATTTAGATCATGCGTATATATGATATTACACATTACATTCTCAAAGCTCCATGTTTGTTATTATAGTAACGGGCATTCATTTTTAAAACTAAGTATTCAAACATATCGTCAAATATCATTCAATCGGAGTGCGATTGCAAGTTAAATAATTATGGTATCGTTTTTTTTAACTGATAATAAATGAATTTTTCTAATCTCCTTTTCCTTTCTTACTATATTATATTTTTATATGATTATCCTTTTTTTTTGTCGGCATACAATTATGCCTTAAACGAAAATTGTTCAAATGCTGGTGCAGTACATAGAATGAAGCAAAATGTATTCTGATTTTTATCGAACCGCGTAAGTTTTCTATAAAAGGGCAAGTCAAAATCGGGTCGGCTAGTTAGTTAATGCTGTGATAGGTATATGATACTCACTACTACTACTAGTATTTGGAAAGAGATATTTCACTTTGGGCAAGTTTTAACAATTTTGTTGTCAAAAATGTACTTGCCCGATCTGAAAAGTGCCCGAGAAAATTGCATTGATTTATGAAGCACCCTGCTTTTTATTTTCTGCCTTCTTATTTGAGAGCACAACACTTAACACTTTGTTAAACTCTAAGGCTACATGGCGCTGCGATACAGTGGAGGAGCTAACAACAATATTAATACAAAGATGTGAATCAGTCACCGAAATACAATTAGTTGTTTTCCCTTAGAACATAACCAATTCTGAAGCGGTCTTAATTATAAAAAAAAAGTTTTAGGCCTGTGCACAGGTATAGAGTTTAAAAAATGTATCACATGTTTAATGGTTAACTTATAAGGGCACTTATAATATAAGGTCTCGTACATAACTCTTAAGAAAAAACTCATTGTTTGATTTGCGAAATATTCATACCCTAAACATGACTGTGAGAAAATTCTTTCTGACAGAAGAGAGAAAATATTCATAATATTTTGGTACATATTGAATTCACAATATTATCATGTTTTTGCTCGCAGTGTTTCGCCTCTTGTTTTGTTTGTCTAAAAAAAGTCGCTATTGTTGATTGTGTGATGGCGTTTGGAATAAAAAAACAAACATTCATTCTATAAATAAACGCGTTGTTAAAATTCACAACGATTGTCTGCTTGTGTACTTTGTCATGGTCATTTTATTGAGGAAACGACTTTGTTTCTTCTCCGTATGGATGTGTGTACGGTATATATGCATTTATGTTCCGACTGTGTGTGCGAATCTTGTTACACCAATTGTTATTATTATTCGTTATGCATTTATTTGCATTTGTTCGTGGCCAGCATAGAATACAGACGATGATGATGAGGGTGATGATGATGGTGATGATGATGACGAAGACACTGAAGATGAAGATGACGACGATGATGATGAAGATGATAATGGTGATGATGATGGTGGTAATGTTGTGGTTGTGCTGGTGCTGGTAGTGATGATGCAGATGCTGCTGCTGCTTATGATGTTTACATGGATATGTTCGGTCTATAAACACTTACACATAAAAAAAAAAATGGTTGATGTAATAAACGTACCCACACAGTAACTGTATATTAGATGACTTACGCTTAAAAGTCAATGTTATATGAGGCTGCTGAGTAAAATAATGTTATGATTAATAGCTGATTCACATTTCACATAATTTATATAATTTATACTCAACAACCGTTCAATCACTGTGACCTAGTTCTCGCAAAGCCACATAACACATCTAGGCACGATTTCATGGAAAATGATCATCCCTTTCATGAATTAATTTCACCAATAATCACATACGAACCATGGCTAACTAATTTGTAATATATTTGCCTGTTTGTATGGCACAAGTTTTGATATATTTATTCATCTTTCCAGTTGTACGAAATATAAGTGATGTACAGGATGATTAGGATAGATAGGGTTTACATAAATTATATAAATCACTTGTTTGCAGATTAATTGTTGTATTATCCATGGGGTTTATCCCTCAATGATGGGTAAGTGTTTGGTAAGCGTGCACCCCCCCCCCCCCCCCCTCCTCTTTCTTAGATTATAGGAAGGCTCGGAGCCAGTATGACATGTATGAGCTAGTCAATGCGTGTATCTATTTCTTTCAAACTGATGCATCATCGGCTTGAGCTCTTCTGTTCAGTCTGTCAAGTCTCATCAACATTAATAAATCCTTCTCCATAGAACACAATCATCACGATAATTGATTGGATGAGCAGTCGACCCAATCAGCGAGCTCTATTACTCAAAAGCGCGCCTCGTCAAGTATAAGGAGGCGCAGATCAAATAAACCTCACTGGCGCTGAAAATGAAATTAGGCCCAATTACTACGACACGCGACACGAGTGTTGCTCGTTATATAATTATATAGAAATTGGTGATTTTTAAAGTTTTTTTTTCACGATTTCGTCTTTCGGTCAGCAGAATTTGTAAGAACGTCTGTGAGTTTATCAGCAACGTAACCCCCGAAATTATACGTATGTGTTCTTTTGGGTCGTTTGAAAATGTGTATAATGAGACAAATTTACATTCAGTGGCAGTATTGATCGGGCAGCCCCCTCCCCTTTTCCTCCCGTCTCCCCTCCCCCCTCTCCTCCCGTCTCCCCTCCCTCCTCTCTCGTCCTCCCCTCACTCCTCCTCCTCTGCATGCTGGCCCCCCTTGTGGGGAGTAAGCGGGGAAACCGTCGCTCGGGCATCAGTCATGTCATTGTTTTGCCTGTCGACTATTGTTGTAAGTTTCTATTCGTGAAATCATTAGTCCCTAATTCACGAGAGCGAAATCAGCAAACGAATCCGTGACGCTGCGTATTTCAGGAGTATTCCGCCAGTATTTCCCAGGCACGCCATTCACAGTTACCTCGGTCGCATCATGCATTGATCACGATTAAAACAAGTGGCACGCCCGCTACAGCGGCACCAAGGCCAGTATTCTTTTTCGTTATCGAACCGTCTACATCAGTTTTTTGGTATAACTTTTAATCTGGCCCCCGGATATCTGCCAGAACAAGAAATTCCTTATATTGTGCGAAATGTGCATCGTCAGCACTACACGAATTTAAACAAATTGTAGAAATCGTGACAAACATTTAAAGGGATTAGTTGAGTACTGGTAAAGAGAGTACGTTTTGGTCAAACTGAATGCTGGTATAACCAAAACCTGCACGATTACATTACAAACTTATAGTTATAACTCCACCATGCTCGAAAGGATAAAACATTACAAATGACTAAGTAAAAAGCCTGTTATAAAAAAAGAGCCGTTGAAACTCGAGAGGGCGCTTTCTAAAAAATAAATCTCACAATGTAAGACATGCTATAAAGTACGAACGGAAACGCCATACAAGGAAAATTTAAAACATCAATACTTGGGCAATAGGCAGCTCGAATATTTTGAATTAACAGTACTGGGAAACGCCCCTCACACACAAAATGAAAACAAATATGCTTCATCACCTACCACAACTAAACAAGTTGTCTTGGTCTGGGTCTTTGGCGACGGACACGGTCTCGGTCTCGTTTTTGTAAATTACGCAACACCCCCCCCCCCCCCCCCTTGGAAAATCCTGGCTACGGCCTGTACTGAGGTGCTTTTTGCCCGAATATGGCCGTTTTCAAAAACCCCAGCCACCCGCCTCCTACGCCTATGATTATACGATTCAAACCAGTGGAGGCAGCAGGATTTTAAAAGTGGGGGGGGGGGGGGGGGGGGGGGGGGGGGGAGGGGGGTTGACAAGCAGGGAATTTAACATTTTAGTTCGCTTCTAAAGGCTAATATTATCGATATTACACTCAAAATACATTGGGTGAATCGCTTCACAACTATTAATTTAGTACGCAATAATTCCAGTGCCAATTCAAACTCAAACACGTTGGGTGACAGTGCTAGACCTACTATTATTCATGCAAACGATCCTCAATCATCCCGCCGCCCCCCCTCATGCTTTCGACTGATGATTTCGGAGCCCACTCATAACACAGTACTTGAACCATTGTGAGCAGCCTGAGGGTGTGCAAAATCACATTCCATTGCCCTATAGCCTTGGATTTAGGAGTGTCTGCGTTTCACTCGCAAGGTGCACACACATCAAACAATCAAACATTCTGAGATTAAATTCTTACTTTGTCGGTTAAATTGATTCAGAACTCGAGAGCAGCAACGATGTGCGAAGGCACACACTGGGACCGTGTTGATTAATCCGGTAATTTTTGTCGAAGGCTCGCACGATTTTCGTGCACAGAGCTAGCTACATGAGGGTGCTGCGGTATGGCTAGGGCATGTATCTAGGGTTGGGTCAGGTTCAGTGTAGTAGCGTGGTCGGCACCGATTTTTTTTTTTGGGGGGGGGGGGGGGTTTTGGGGGGGGCTACAACAAGATTATTGGGGGGTACGACTATTGTCTTAGTTTTTGTCTTTATTTTTTTTTTCTCCAAATGGTTGCCCCCCCGTAGCTACGCCACTGGTATAATCATACTCTATAGCAAGAGGTGAAGGGCTGCGCATGATCTTCCATTAAAAGGGGAAAACCCTACAGCCGAGTTTCCTCAATGGGGCAATGTTTACTGCCGAAATAGTGATGCTTTCGCAAGACCAAGTAGATCTTTTTCATTTTTGTTGGGGCAAAATC